>WTSP01005952.1:0-48376 GCA_025331215.1 Actenoides lindsayi | reverse complement strand
CCTGCTTCAGTTATCAGGAGTCAAAGGGTTACGGTGAAAATCTATCCTAAACCAGAGGAAATATTTCCCTGCTGTAGTATCACCACTACACTGCAAGGTGTTAATGGGACTGAACAAAACTGTGTCCAAAATTACTGTGAGAACACCTGGGAACCAGAATAGTCTCCTGAAAAATGCCTGTAAATATATATCCCCCAAACAACAAACTAGTCTGCAACTTTAGAATCAAAATTAATTCTCTCATATACATTTGCTGAGTGTCTAGTGTTTTTGGGGTTAGAATCAAGACCTAGAATTAACACTAGAAGCTTGAAACCAATCAAAGATAAAATAAAATTAGAAATATAAAGATGGCATTGTAAGGACATACACAGAACAGTAAGATGTATTATTATGTAAGAAGATGTTAAAGAGATGAGTATTTATCAATTCTTAAATACGCAGTTATAGAGAAACGAAGTCTGAAAAAGACATGTAGACAACAGTAACAGAATTATGTAAAGTGAATGAAAATTTCAGCTCTTATAACTGGATCTGGGAGACCAAAATCCATCTTCCTAAAGCACTTCTCTGAGACACATTAAAAAAAAAAAAAAAAGAAAAAAAACCACAACCCAAAAATAAAAACCCAAACAAAAAAATCACTGAAAAGATGTAACAGATTTGTAGTAAAATGCTCCATTTAAATAAGTATAGCAAAAATATTATTCCCACACTAACAGAAAGACTGAGAAGGTGGTGCACCTTGAATCTCGCACCTCTCCAGGTTAAACCCCATTTGCTTCTTCCGAAGTTTTTATTACTAGAACCATCTGAAAGATATTGAAAAACAATCTTCCACACCCCTCCCCAGTCCTCAGTTTCCAAAAGTATTACTATCAATGCAACTCTGTAGAGAAAACTTCCTTACCTATGTATAATCCAAGGGTAAGAAGCCTGCTAATCTGCACTTTGGACATCACTTTGACAATTTGTTGAGGCACTGGGAGAGCAGAGTGCTACCTTTCACAAAGAAAATTCACTAAATGGGATTCAATCCCTCATAACATTCAGTACAACCAAGTTTAATGCCCTACTGGGTTCTCTCCCTTTTTGTCATAACACAGAACCTGGCATTTCTGAAGATAACATTTACAACACAGTTCAAAAAAGGGCTTCCATCAGCTATTTTACACAAGATTATAGTTACATTATTAAGCTACTTACATCAATCTATTGGTGAGCAAATTGCAGCTGTAGGACTGCATACATGGGTCCTTCAAACTTTTCTTAAACTGAAATATATATTCTGGCTCACCAGGAATACAGTTTTAAAGATGAAAATATCCTTAATCCCATTTTGCCATAAAGTATTCACAAAAGTCATGTTATTGTTGAAGTGCCAGTTGACTGATGGCCCAAATCTTTGGCCCCTGGGCTGTTTGGAAGAGGGTACTGCTTCTGAAGTTTGCATAAGAGAGAATATTTTCCTTTTTTTTTTTAAATTTTCTCTCCTGAATCTGATGAGTCAAAGGGAAGTGGAAGATAAATGAACTGGACTGATTTATACCTCACACCTGACCCTAAAATGTGGATACCTCCAGGTGGATTTGGCAGTCTCAGAGTGAAATTGTATGAACTAACTGGATTCATTTGGAAACAGCATTTTGAAAAATATCTTTTAACAAGAAATCACCTTCAAAGGGAATTTTCTTATTTTCTGTCTCTGTAGAGACACAGACATTATTTATAAGTCCAGATGGTAAGTAATATAAAATCAAAATATGCAAGTAGTCACAGCCTGTATCATTAATATGAAAACTGCCCAATACCTTGTAATTTCTTCTTGTAAGAGAAATACTTAATATTAGCATTTGCAATATTGGTGAACATTATCTCCTGTATAAAACCACCAGATTGACAGAAAGGCATTTCAGTTTATTTCAGGAATTGTAGATGTGCTTGAAATTTTAATATGTACTTATGTACATTTTTTCACCCTCTGTGTAATTCTCAGGTATTTCCTAGCTATTTTTTAAGCATTGGTTCTCAGAAATACCAATGAAATCTTCACAAGTCTTTTTTTTTTTTTTTTTTTTTTTTTTTATGTCCGCACACTCCAAATCAATTGGAATATCAAGGGAAAGATTAACACATACAGCCCAATATTTCAGGATATATTTCAGGGGACTATGACTAGTACAATAGATTAATACATCCCAGAAATTTTCAATTTCATTAATGACTGTGATAGCAGAAATGTAAGACCAAAACAAATTATGCAAAACATAGTAGTAACACTATGTAATAAGCTTAAGTTCTAGTTCTTTTGTATACTTACCTGCCCTAAATTGAGGTGGAAATTCTCAATATCAGCAATAGATATCAAAATATAGATATAAAACATTTTACCAAGTTTTCATGCTAGTCCTTTACATGGCAATAATAATTGAAGGAAAATTCCAATTTTTTTCCCCATTGTCTATTCCATTGGTATGTATCTATATTTAATATTTAGGTAAAATTACATAGTTGGTTATTATTATGTCCATGGAGTCTTTGATAATACAAGTTATTTTCCCGCATAAATGCTGACTGTGATGGCAAAGTACCTATAGTCATCCCACACAAGTCATTTTCTGTTCTGAATTACTGAACATACTGTTCTCATCACAAAACTTCTGTCAGTAGTTTTAACTAAACAGATCTTATCCTGAGAAGGTAGAAGCACATTTAGAGCTGTGAATAAGAAAAAACATAGTAAGGTAATACTAGAAGAGGTCTCAAGATCCACAAGCCTGTCCTCCAGCAGGAAAGGAAGCTCACATAGATCATCTCTGACCAATATAAAATTTATTGACTCCAACCAGCATGAACTGAAGGAGATTCCATACATTTTCCAGTGTTTTACAAGCCTCACCATTTAAAAGTGGTTTCCTCATTTCTTAACAACATCCATAAATTATTCCTTTTTTCTTCTGGTACTACTGGGGTGTGGGAAAGTATTTCTTATCTTTTTATTAGGGATTCATGCATCTTGTAAAAGAGAGGATACTATTGTCTTTTTGAACTTAACAGAGATGATTTCTTTCATGGCTTTCAATGTTTTCAAAACCTGTTGGATTTCTTTTCTTCTGGACATCATTCACTTTGCCTATACAGTCCTTCAAGGGTGTTGCTTAAAGTTTCACATGCTATTCAAGTTGAAGGTTTCACCAATGTCAGAGAATAATAATTAACTCCCATGTGTTACAAGCAAAACTCCTGCTACTTCATTTCAGTTTAAGATCTGTGATTTCCCTCCTACAATAATAAGAAGAAAAGTTTATTTGACCTTTTTCTTCTTCTAGACATGTGGCTAACCATCTGCTGGAAGCTCTGGGATCCTCCACTACAGTACCAGTGTTTAGTCAGATCATCATTTCTGAAAGCTTATTCTGGTACTTTCCTATTATATTTAAAAAAATTCCTATTGCAGCAAAAAACAGAGAAGTTTTAAGTGTATGCTCTATTCTATCAGCAAACCTTAGTAATTAATACATTAGCTAGAACTGCAACAAGGAAACCTTTCCAGGACACTATTGAATGCCCTTTTACACAGAGAGGGGTGGGACGTAGCACATCAGCCAGTAGCACATATACTAGCAGTCTCACCTGGTCAATATGTCACTAGTTTGTTTGGTTATGTCATGTAAGAAGACATAAAAATTTTTACCAGGATAACACCACAGTGTTCTCCCTTTCTTTATCCACTAGATGATGATTTTCCATTGAGGAAAGTAAACAGATTTGTTTGACACAATTATTTCTTGTCAAATTTATCTGGTTGCTTTCTTCTTATTTAATTATCCTCTAGGTCCTATAAATTGATTCATAATTCATTTACAGTTCTGTTGTTTTGGTTTTTTTTTCTTCCCTAGTACTGCATATTGTGCTCAGTTTTTCTCCACCCTTAAATTACATTTTCAATAAACTGTTTGCTCTTCTTTAGTCCCCTAGGATTTAACCTGTCCTCCACCATTTCTCAAAAGTAATTGATTCAAAAAGTGCTTCTCACTTTTTTTAAGCCCTTGAGAATAAAAAAACCTTCAGTTTGCCAATTAAAAGCATCCAAGTTAATTAAAGGCTCTTAAAGTTATTCATTCTCTGCCCATATTAAAAATTAATACATTTGAAATCTAATTACAATGTATCTTTATTCTGAAAGCCAAAACAAAGGTTTTAATGCTTTCATTCACTCTTCCGTTTTGAAGTAATGGATACTTTATTTCTCCCAATTTTCCATGAATGCATTAGAAACTTCTCATCTTTCTTGCCAATTAAATATTTAACATGATACCTTGCCTTCCTATGTTATCTACTCATACTATCTACTGTTGTCTTAAGCCATTCTTCTGCCTCTCAGATACAACCCTGATGCAGAAAAATAATCCTTGAGCACATAAGAAGTTATGTAATGGAAGTACCTTTGCAATCATTAGTGATTACATTTCAGAAATGATAGAGGAAAGGTGAACTGCCAGGAACTCATAAAAAGCACACAAAATAAATTCAAAATATAACTGAGAAATTAGGACCACAGGCAACACTGTGGAAATATTGAAAAAAGCAGCAAAACAAAGCCAACCAACAAAAAAAAAAAATAGAAAACCAAAACCAACCCAAAACGACAACAAAACTCAGTGACTCCATATTCTTCATATCCCTTCTTCTGTACTAGAATAGCTATTCTATTTTTAAAACATATTCCACTTTTTCATAACATATTTAGAGACCGTGTGAGGAGAGAGCTTTATTAGATAATTTTCCCAAGAAAATGTCATTTGTCATGTCTAATGTCATTTCCAAAAGTCCAATTTTTCCCAAGTTTGCTAACTTTACTTTGCCGCTCTATTCCTTTCCATGGTGTTATGAGCACCACCATTTCACAAACACTTTCAACCTATTAATAGGTCACTTTAACTTCTCCATGCATTTTCCCTACAGAGTGAGAATAGAACCTAAAATAGTCACATTCTGTACTTCCTTCACCTTCTGAAACAAAAGCAAAGCTCTCAGTGTAGCTTTTCAATGCTTTTCAGGCTTCCTGTGACATGTCATGCTGGTTTTCCTCTGTAACTGAACTATCATGAGCTTATTTCTTCATATAGCTATTTAAATTTCTCAGAAACAGGTATATGACAAATAGGTGAACTTCTTGTTTTTTCTCATGCTTAACCAGTGATATTGTATGTTTGTATAAGTTTAAAAAGCAGGGCAAGATCTTGGTGAGGCATTGAATACATAGAATCATAGAATGGTAGGGGTTGGAAGGGACCTCTGGAGATCATCCAGTCCAACCCTCCTGCCAAAGCAGGAACACATCCAGGTGGGTCTTGAAAGTCTCTAGAGAAGGAGACTCCACAACCTCTCTGGGAAGCCTGTTCCAGTGCTTGGTCATTCTCACAGTAAAGAAGTTTTTCCTCACATTGAGGTGGAACTTCTTGTGTTCCAGCTTGTGACCATTACTTCTCATCCTATCACAGGGCACCACTGAAAAGAGACTGGTCCCTTCTACTTGACACCCACCCTTCAGGCATTTGTAAACATTAATAAGATCCCCCCTCAGTCTTCTCCAGGCTAAACAATCCCAGGGCTCTCAGTCTTTCCTCATCAGAGAGATGTTCCAGTCCCTTCATCATCTTCGTACCTCCCCATTGGACTCTCTCTAGTATTTCCCTGTCCCTCTTGAACTGGGGAGTCCAGAACTGGACACAATACTGTAGACGTGGTCTCACTAGGGAAGAGTACAGTGCCTGGAGTTTTTCTCCACATCAGGTGGAGAAAATTGCAGTTCCAAAATAGCCAGAATTTTCCATCTTTACTCACATTGACAGTACTTTATTCCATAAGCAATTACACTGATTTAGTTACTTACTTCAGGTTTAAGTACAAATAATGACAGAAAGAAAACTTGGGCTGAAATAATGGTGATAGGGGGGAAAATCAGTGACATAGCACTTGACTATACTTCTCTTGATCAAACAGTTCTCTCTGTAGCTGCACTTGTGTGACTCACAGTTAAAGACTGGAAAACTGTGTTAATGATTTATTCATGCCCAATGAGATATTTAAACTGGTTAGATTAAGTATTTTTAATAAAATACAAATATAAGATGTAAGCACATGCAGATAAAGCAAATTAAATTGGTTAAGTGCTGCTATTTACAAAAAGTATGCAGCAGCACAGTTAATAAACACATGCAACATACAATGTTTAATTAACAGTTTAATTGGGGAATACCAACATACACTACAGAATTCAAAGACAGTTTTTTCTTGAGTGTGACTTCACTCTCATAAGCATAAAATGTAAGAGAACAGAGATCGGCTACAGGCAGGAAAGGCATATATAATCACATATATTGGAGACATTTATGTCTTTCACTAACCAATTCCTACGAGATTTTTTATATCAAATATAAAAGAAATAGAACACTCTCAGGAATGTTCATCTAAAATAGCAAATTAATTTTGAATTGCTCATTTCTCTCTGCTCAGTATAAAAGGAGTCTAAACTAGTTCTAGTGTAGACATCTACATTACAGTCCTCTAAATTATGATGAAATTAATCCTCTACAAAGTACCAGCTCTACAGGTGCCCTCCTCAAAGCTCACACATAACTGGGATAATAATTTCAACTGCAAAAGAATAATTTCAATTGCAGACATGATGTAAAACAACACTTGATTAAGTAGAAGTCTGTGTAATCCTAGAGCATAAATATTCCCAGTGAGTGAAATAGCATGGTCATCTGAAATGAAAGGCTGAGCTGGTGATATCAGTAAAGGCAGCTGGTTGAGAAAGAGAAAAGAACACGAATAAGTTTATCCACCCTATGATTTACACAGAATACTTGGTATGAAGCCATATCAATACATCAAGTCTAACTACGAGAGTCTGCAGTTTACTGCAGTGTTCGTTACCACAACCACAGAGACTGTGCCATTCTTCAGAGTATAAAGACAACACACCTTCACCCTGTGTCCTTTTTCCTACTTTACATTTCATTATAATCACCCTAGACTCTCCTTGACCATCACCCCTGAAACAGAGATGCCAAGAACTCTGTTACAGTAGCTTCACTATTAGTATATACCACTAGGACCCAACCTCATTGCTACAGACAACTACAAAGCCCAGGTTTCTGACACAAAGAGACATTAAACTACATAAAGAGGATCATTCATTCTACATACGGTGTAAAGCCATCGCATCTCAAAATGGCAAATTTGAAGATCCAACTGCACTACTCTTGTATCTAGAGCTTTTGCTCACAGACAGCAGACCTTCTTTTCTTTCAGGACATGACAACAGCCACCTCCCAGTTGTCCTCTTGCCTGAGGAGCCAGATAATACAAGAAAAGGCCAGGATGCATCCTGGTGAATAGTGCCAGCAATGACAACCCAACTCCGTATGGCATGATTGGCAGGCAAAAACCCCTAGTCACAAGACAAACACATATATCACATCACCAGAGGAGCCACAGATACATCACGAAGGTTGGAAGCTACCTTGCCAGCCTGCTCCTGAGACTTATCTGGTGGAACATGGAAAAGCAGCAGAAGCAAGCCAAGTCAAACATTTTGGGCTAGAAATAGCCCATGGACTGATGGCTCAACCTTCCTTTTCTCTATATGCAGTAACATATTAAAGCACATTTAATGAGTTATCTCTTCAAGGTATTCCTGACATATAGAAAAGACCTACTACAAGGCATTAACTGGATCACAGAGTTTAGTAGCATAAAAGCTAAGTGAATAAAGGATTAAACAGACAGAATGGCAAAGGGAAACTGTACATGAACAGATCAAAGAATAAAGTCCTTGTGACTGCATTTCAAATATATCATCTCAGAAATTGTCAGTCATTATATTTTATTAGTGATTATAGCTAGGGCAGAGAATAATACCAGGATGCTTTTATGGCCATTCTAATTAATCAGTAACAGCATTTTTAAGACTCCTTAAGTTAATTCAGATTTTTTTCACTGTCAAATTATTGAGATGCTTTTAGCAATTCTCTTTATTAAGCATTGAAATGGAGTATTTTAACCAACCAACCAACGAAACAAGCAAAAAAGAACAAAACTCCAAAACCACGACATATAGATTCCTAACCCTTATATGCAGCTAACAGCTTAAGAAAAGATTAACCTCAGTTTGGTATTTCAACTCCTTCAAACTATCATTACAGAGCAATTCACAAGGGCCCTTTACAGAAGTTAGTGTAAATGTTAAAGGAAAGAATGCTATGAAATCTTTGAGGAGTTCTACTTCTTTTTTTTTTTTTTTGTGAACATGGGTGAGATATAGTGAATGCAAAGTGATGTTTTACTAAAAAAAGGCTGACAACACTGAACAGAGCTTTCTCCATAATAATTTTACAAGTAATGTAATGCTAAGTGAAGCAATATATGGCTGTATTTTTCCTACACAATGATACTTATTTCTCTCCTTACTGGTTTTCTGTCTGCCTCCTCTTTTCTGTAATCTTTTAAATTTTCTTGGAAACAACAGGTTTGGCAAACACATATACTTCAAAGGCCTGCCCTACCATCATTTACTGAGTACTTATAAATCATCTGGTAAGTACCTAGAATGGATTTTCCACTGCCTTGTCAGTCTGACCATAAAAAAATGAAAGATTTTTGATTCAGACAGAAAACAACCATGCCAATAGATTTAGTAGGTCATAACTTGAAACTAGGCTGCCTTATATACACAGTATGTATAGATTTACTAATATTGCAGATTATTACTCAGCATCAAGCGGGTAGAGGTAAGTAAATTGTAACTAAATAACCATACTCTGTCAAATTCCTCACTTAGAATCATAGAATGGTTTGGGTTGGAAGGGACCTTAAAGATCTAGTTCCAAACTAGAACTGCCATGGGCAGGGACACCTTCAACTAGACCAGGTTACTCAAAGCCCTGTCCAAATTGGCTTTCAACACTTCCACGGAAGGGGCATCCACAACCTCTCTGGGCAACCCGTTCAATGCCTCACCACCCTCATAGTAAAGACCTTCTTCCTAATAGCTAATCTAAATCTACCCTCTTTAGGTTTCAAACCTTACCTCTCCTCCTATCACTACACTCCCTGCTAAAAGTCCCTCCCCATCTTTCCTGTAGGCCCCCTTTAAGTAGGGGATGCTACAAGGCCTGCCCAGAATTTTGGTCAGCTGGCATAGTTTTTTAATCCAAAGTCAAGGAAGCACTCCAAACAAAAGCAAAAAGTTAAGAAAAACCCTATCAATATCAGAGTCAGTGTTGCCAAATACGGTAAAGGACAATTACAGAGGATTAAACTACATCGGTCTAAGGGGCTGCCCTGACCCTAAACCGTGACACTTGCATATGGCACTGGGAATAAAGAAAACTTGCAGAGTGGTATAGTCCTTTCTTTTGTACCCTGTGTTTTCTTGCAGTTTTTGGTATGTTCAGAAGAAGCTGTCTCTGAACCTATGTTATTTCAGTAATTGGAGGAGTGCTGAATATTACACAAAATGTAATACAGAGATGATATGTTTTTCAGTAAAGTATATGAAAAAGAAGATCACAGACCAAACAAAAGTTGGAGATCAATGCAAGGTTGATGACCCTGTTGCCCAATTTTGAAGGGGAAAAAGGAAAAAATCACAACCTTAGCAAGAGATATGATTATTATTGGGGTCTAGATAAAAACAAATAACCATCAAACTTAGATATAGGCTACTAAAAGACCTCAAATTAGTAAATGAAAAAGCCATTGCCAGTATCAGGTAAACCAGTTAGATGATTATGGAAAAGGAACAGTTTTCTGACATGACAGACATGATGCAGTTTCTAAACTACTATAAGAGAAAGCAGTGGCATTAAGCAAATGGAGATCAAAGCCAGAATATATATAGAAAAAGCAAATACACCAACACCAGAGCCAAATGTGAAGAAAAATTTACCAGGCAATATGGCTCTTGGGACTTAGAAAAAGCTGTTGTGAAGGACAAGAATAGCACAGATTACCCTTTTGTAAGAGTTGGGGTGAGGGGAGGAGAAAAAAAACCCTGAGAGCCCAGCAAGGTCAAACAGGATTATATTCACTGTGAATTTAGAGAAATCTTTGGCAGCACTGAGCAAATGTTGGGTAGGGGACTGTTTGAACTAGCTATTGAAAGTAAATAATCTCTTCTTATTTTCAGTCCAGGTCAGGAGAACTTAGAACTGATGACATTCAGAGCATAAAGTAGTGAGCAAATCCTCATTAAGAGTACACTCAAATGAGGGGCAAGGGAGCAAAGCAACTACATGAGAATTTATAAACCTCTTCCATAGGTTAATGAAGCTACTAAAACTTGTTGCACGTGGCAGAAACAAAGGCCAAGTTAAAGATTCCTTGTTTTTTAAGGTCTTAGAAGTAGGAAACATGAATAGTCACAGTCATTTGAAGAGTAATAGGGCTGTTTAAGTAAATCTTTCCCTTAGATTCATACACACAGGCTTTGAGTTTTGGGTAACACATGAAGGAAAAAAAAAAAAACACATCCATGAACCATGTTGCTAGACTGATACTTCTGACAGCCATCAACTTTCACTGATACAACTGTTACAAGATTTCACCATAACAAAAATAGCCCATGCTATGGTATGCCACTGTATTTACACTACACAATCGTGTATAGTGCGGAGATCCCTGACTGCTAGTGACTCAGAGAGACATTTGTAACCACTTGTACTCTAGTTAATTATCTCTTTAAGAGGCAATAGCACTTGTGACTCTTTAGATTCTAGAATACATATTTCTGCAGCTTGTTTTGGAGTAAAACTCAACACCCATGACAAAAAATTTCAATGGGCAGATTTGAGGAAACCCCTGGTATCAGTAACAGTCTGGGGATGATGGGATTGAGAGCAGTCCTGCAGAAAAGGACTTGGGGATACTGGTGGATGAAAAGCTGGACATGAGCTGACAATGTGCACTCACAGCTCAGGCCAACCATATCCTGGGCTGCATCAAAAGAAGCCTGGTCAGCAAGACAAGGGAAGTAATTCTGCCCTTCTACTCTGCTCTGTAGCATTGTGTCCAGCTCTGGTGTCCTCGGCACAAGAATGACATGAACATCTTGGAGAGGGTCCAGATAAAGGCCATGAAGATGATTAGAGGGCTGGAGCACCTCTGCTGTGAGGACAGGCTGAGAGAGGCTCCCAGGAGACCTTACTGTGGCCTTTTAAAAGGGGGCCTATAAGAAAGATGGAGACAATTGTTTTAGCAGGGCCTGTTATGACAGGACAAAGGCTAATGGTTTTAAACTAAAAGAGAGTAGATTTAGATAAATTCCCCATTTCTTTACAAAGTCTTTGTCTTTGAATGCTCACACACAGACCACACTATTCTTAAACCATATTTTGGGTGCAAGCTATAAGTCAACAGAACTGTACCATTTATATTTTTCCTAGTTTGCCATTTATGAAAACATTCATACATCAACTTGCTTTCATGGTATTGTCCAGAGATGTTCAGCAGCATTGTCCTTTGCTTCTGGGCATGTCAGAGTTTAAAAGGGTATATACTCACTAACAAAATGGCTACCTCCCAAACAACATTAATAAACCATCAGAGTTTTGATCAGACATCACAATTCTCTAATAAAAAAACATACTTCAAAGCCTTAGTTGCCAGTTAAAATCCTTACACAGTACAAAATCTACAACAAGCTTTACAGTGCAGTAATACAGTTTGGTTTTTTCCTTCTGTAATCCCCTCTTCATAAATTGCCTGGCATTCTAGAGAGAGAACTACAGTAGCAATAGTACTTATTTTTGCCTACTGGCACAAAGCAACAACAGAAACACATTTTGTTTTGTTCTTGTTCTGAAAGCAATTCATTCCTCTACCACAAATTCAGAGCTGAATTTCTCTCTTTTATTCATAACACCATCAAATGGCAGAAAACAGCACTGTACCATGAAACGGTAAAAAGTGGACCAAGTTTGTCACTAGGCTCCTGATACAGATTTTGCCAAGACATGAGAAAGTTGTGGACAATCCTCTGATTCTGGCCTAATGTACATGTTTGTGTATCTTTGGATGCGCTATAGTAACATACCACAGTTTAATCTACTGAATATGAATAGGCAAGTTTGTATATTATATGTTATTAACAGGAAAAAGCAAGGGAGACCTTTGCACACTGAGCAAACCTAAGTAAATAGTAATAAAATAACTAGCAGCTGGGAACATGTTTGGTGAGTTACTTAAATAAGATATGCAATATTACTTCCTATTTCTATATCAATAACCTATCAGCCACACCAGTAACCATGTACCATACTCCTTTATAGCCATTGTTTATAAGCATAATACTCCCATAGGATCAAAACCACCCACCTTCCTATTAGTCTTAAACTCCACTTTGGTATATGATCTATTTTTAATCTAGATTTGTACAGAATACAGCACCATAATTTTCACAAAAGACGAATTTACCAAGATACCACTATAACAAATCATTTATAATCACTCTTGATTTATCCAGTCTATTGACAGGTATCCTTATCATGTGACTCTATAATATTTGTCTCAATGTATTATGCATTGACCAACTCAAAGCACCAGTCACCAGAGTAAAAATAGGCTTTCAAGCACATCGAGTCTTTGTCAACTGCACTGTCACTTTTCAGTACTTCTCTGTAGACCACTTAGGTTACACACTTCTCTACCCATCACAAAATACTCCTTTCCTCATCTGTCCTTTTTTCTCCACAAAATTCCAAGACATCAAACTAATTGAGGGGCAAACACTTTACTGTTTTAAAATAAGTCGTGTTGTATTTTATAAATCCTTTCATTCATAATACTACATAAAAACTAACTTTCATCATGGAAAGACTGATCACCAGTAGATGATGAAAGTGCATTTAGCACACTTGAGATGAAAAAGCTAAGCTATCTCAGCAAAGCTAGTTGGTCATGTTCCCTTCCCCAGTGGAAAGAGACAGGTAACTCCACGGGAAATTCTGTATCTAAAAGATGCCAGCTAGAACCCGTAACAGTGGCCTTCCATTCCCTCACTGCTGTAGAGCAAGCCTGGTCAGCTTGCTTAGACTACCTTTTAGACATCCAAAGTGTATATTCCTACCTTTTGTACCTTCCTCACGTGTCTTCATTCTGTGTTCAAGATCCAGCCCTATCTCCATTAACCTCAATTATCCCAGAACTACCATTTAGAAAGACCAGAGATCTTGGTAACCCATCCTCCTCTGTCAAAGTGTTAACAAAGATATCTGAAAGGTAAACTGCTCAGTTAAATCATCTTTAATGGATATAAATATGTTTAACATTTTGTGTTTCTTGGTGCAGTAGAATATTCATTTAAATGAAGTAGGAAATATTCCTGTAAATATGCTGAATATTCATTGCAATATGTAATATTATAGTAACATTCTGATTTATTTTAAGTTTTAGTGTAAAAGATATTTCTAGGAATAAAGGTGATAGTGTCTGAATCACTGACAAAAAGGTACTAAAAAATTTAATAGCAAAGCTGTTCATCAGTGTTTGTCCTTAAGCCATTCCTTCCCACACTTGCTCAAATAAAGAGTGTAATTGAATGGTGAATTGTTTCTCTGCCACTCTTACACTTACTAGGAGTTAAGACTGGTACGTCAGAATGATACACTCCTCTATTTCTTTATTACCTAGATTAAAGTTTTCAAGGAATCTTTTACTCTATTCAGAAAAGATAAATCTCTTAGCTGAAGGTTCAGCTTTTGTCATCCCTTAAGATTTTCCTTCTTTTCCAGTACTTTCAGTTATTAACATTTGAATTTTGTCCACCAAGTCTGGCATTGTGACCCTACAGCATTCATGGCTTATTAGAATTGCTCTTGGCTTTATTTCAGAAAGGCACCAAAATTGTGAGTGGTTTTGCCTATTTCTGTGCTTTTGATTTTTGTAAAGACATCACTATTTTTTTAGAAATCATTAATGCTTAAGCTTCAATTGATCAATTTTATTTTCAGGGCATATGAAACCCCAAAGCAAAAGCTTTAAAAAATTTTTAGAGATTTGTTCAGGTGTTTCTTGTTACAAACACGGTGAAAGTAGCCAAAGTTTGTCACTCCAGTGCCAAGTACAGGGGGATGATCACCTCCCTATTCTTGCTGGCCACAGTGTTTCTACTACAAGCCAGGATGCCACTGGCCTTCTTGGCCACCTGTGTGCACTGCTGACTCATACTTAGTCAACTATTGATCAATACCTGTAAGTCCTTCTCCAACTTGCAGCTTTCCAACCACACACCCCTTAGTCTGTAGGTTGCCATGGGGTTGTTACGACCCAAGTGCAGGACCCGGCACTTGGCCTTGTTGAACACCATGCAATTAATCTTGGCCCAATGATCTAACTTGTCTAGGTCAAACTGTAAAGCTTCCCTACCCTCTAGCAGATCAACACACCCACCTGGCTTGGTGTCATCTGCAAATTTACTGAGGGTACACTCAATCCCCTCATTCAGATCATTAATAAAAATATTGAAGAGAACAAGCCCCAGTACTGAACCCAGGGGAATAATTACACAGTTAGTAAGCAGTCTCAGCCCTACAGTAAACCACTTCAAATACTGGGAAAGTTTAAAAACACAAGGATCAATAGGTTTCCTCGGAGACTAGAAAAGACACTTACAGGGATGAGTTGTTAAGATTTCCTCCAAGGATTCCCACTGTTATTCTCTACATATTCCCATATTCTTTCCACTCTTCTCTCTCACTAGAGGATTACCTATATCATTCTTATTCCTCTATGGATCTTGTACCCGCATGTGAAACAGAAGGACATGGTTCTTACTGCTGAACCAAACAATACCACAATTCAGGCTTCAATCTAGTTCAAATCTCAGGCCAGATTTATCAGCATTTTAGCCAAAGTTAATGAACCTACATTTTAACAACTCTGGACCCAGTCATAGTTAGAGCGTCAGTGACAAAAGGCATGTCAAGACTACAGAGGAAACTTGACTGGTTTTTTGTTTGAAACTTCAGTTGTTCCTCAATTGTGTGCTTCTGTTATCTTTCTAGACAGGGTATATTTCTTACCCACAAGATTTACTTATTTTAAAAATAAAAATACTTCTAAAAAAAATAAAAAAGTAGCAATGCTGACTCATTTATGGGACATCATAAATCATTCTACTGTCAGCATTTCATATAGCATGAAGAAAGCACGGAGCTTGGGAATGTGTATCAAAAGCATTCCTGTTAGTGCTCAATTGTCATTGCTATCGTGAAGTCAGGGCAAGTGCCTGAAACAGATCTTTTAGCAGAAAATGCTGTATTGGAAATTTCCTTTTCCACTAGCTACCATAAAGAATCAGATGGTAGTTCTGAGTGCTCACAAGACAACTATAACATGGCTGCTTTAAAAGGGCATTTCCAATCATAGAGCAATCAGAAAAGTGTGTCATTTTAGGGTACTATGTACCTGAGCAAGATTTTCTGAGTGTATCTAGTGAAGACCAGTGGCATCTACAAGTATATAATTGGTGCCTGACTGCACTTAGTTTTCAGCCTCTCTCACAAAGAATGTCATTCCTCTGTGAAACTGTTTTCTATTAAATTGACAGTTATGTTTCTGGCAGTAAGTGAAAGCTTTCATTTTAACCCATCTAACAGTCATCTTTGTGACAGCAAAGTAAAATACCGAAAGTCCATACAGGTACATAAATAGTTTTGGTTTTGTTCTTCATTACAATCATGGATATTTTTCAGAAGTTTCTACAAGAATGGAACATATGTGTGAAATTCTAAATTGGTTAATTTTATGATAATAGCATAGAAGTTAATCATAGGGTAGAACAAACTTCCTTTATCTTTAATTAAAACAAATGCAGCAGAAGTGAATCTAAATATTCTTATCTCTTTTAGAATACTTTTGTTCCGTACCACTGAAAGACAGCCATATACAGAGAGCAGAATCACAAAGTTAAACAGCTGAGCTTAATGCAACAGCCACTTAACTTCTTGCTCTCAGTTCTCTTGCATCAAGTGGTTGTTTGCCATTTTATGTTGCTTGCTCTTGGACAAACCATTGCTAAAGATACTTTTAGGGTTAAGTACTGTAGTACTCAGTTTGACTGCTGCTGGAGCCTGACGCATGAACCCCCCAGACACATCCTTTAACAGAGAGCCTTATCTGTTATTTTCGATAGAATAGGAGGGCAGGAAGAGGGCAGAGGGAAAGAACACAGTCAGGAAGGCAAGTGAGAAGTAGCATGGTGGAAAGACACATAGGAGAAAAGAAGTTAACTTCATAAAAACTTGGAAAGATTGAACAGCAAACACTTTATTCACATGAAAGCTCCAAATTCAGTTGTCTTCTAGTTCCACCCACTCTGCCATAATATTCTCTGTCTGACAATAAAACAACTGTCACACCTCCATGCCAAGACATGAGAAAAGCCACATTTTATCAAAGGTAAAATTTGTCAGAGCTAGGGTATCTTTGAGAAGATCCTAAACTAGCATTTTTAACCCCTTGAAAATGAGAATCTAAAAGTAATAAAATTCTTCCCTGGTTTGGTTTGAACCAAACAAGAAAACAAACTCATTCAATCATCAGCTAAAGACTGCAAACAAGAAATGTAAGTGCATTGTGGTGATAACTGTCTGAATTAGAGAGTAACATATAAAAAAAGATAGTAAACAATTCTGAAAGTTAATCTGCTCCTCATAGCCATTTACCCATTTATCATTACACTCCATTACATTAACAGAGCTGCATTAAAGTTGACATTTTCAGAGTTACCAAAGTAGATGAAAAACTCAAAATGAAGGTTTATTGAGAAATTCTATAACCCCATTGTTTACTTCAGGGATCTACTTCAGACTAAGGAATAGTGATAGCACTCCCTCTAAAGAGAAAACCTCTACAATGTAGATGCCCAAAATTCAAACATAGTAAATTATGCTAAATATTCCTGACATTTTAAAAAAGCTGGAGCTGGGAGCAGGGCAAGAGGTTGGGGGAAGTATATTCCTGCATGTACTCCTAAACTACATAACATTTCCTTACAAGAAAGAGATCACTCCTTGCAAGTCTGCTCAAAAATACCACTAGTGTGGTTCATTTTGTAATGAGATTATATAAGTATGTTTAAGGTATTTGCCTGGAAATTTGCATATAATTCATAATAATTCATTAAATGTAATGCACTGACAACTGTCAAAAACAGACCTTTGTTTTAAAAAGTGAACCTTTAGAGAAATATTTCACCCCTGATATCAGAAAGTATAAGCTGAGAGTGACTGGGATTTACTTCTCCAGCATATGAAGGAGTTCCTCCTGTTTATTCATTCTAACCTTGAAGGCTGAAATATTTTTGGGGTTTTTTTTTTTTCAGTCTTTTCCTCCTGAAGGACTTCCATTGAATGAAACTACAAAATCCTTTCACATAATTTTCTTAAAAATATTTATTAACTTTATGCCAAGAGGTAGGTGGTTACATATACCAACATCAAGCTGTGTAAATTCAATCCACTGTGCTTAGTTATAAAACCTTTTCTTTTACACAGGATGAACAAACTATTCTTTGAGATTACTATTGACACATCATTTAAAAAGGAAGGGTGATAGATCACTCTTCCATAATTATAGAGACACCTGACTTTAATCAATAGCAGGCAAATTTTACCCAGACTAATACTGAGGTTGCTATTTAATCATAAAAGCTGTCATTTCACTTGAAAATGACTATGGATTCCATGACAAATGAAACATCATGGGGAAGATCCATTAAACTTGACAAATTCAAGAAGAGTGCCAAGAAAACAACACAAATCAATATTTGATATTTATCAGTTTGACAAAAAGTATTTGATAGAGTGTACAGAAAGAGGCTCATGAACACTCACATCTGGTAATGTTTTGTTCTTCAAAACGTAGTCATATAATACCTCATCCTCACAATGTCATGTACAAAAAGATAATCTTTGAGAAGCAAATCTAAATTACTCGGTCTACCCGTAGCAGGGTCAGATATGTCTATGATGTTGCCCTATGTTTAATATCTTTTCAGTTTTGGCAAATAGCAGAGAGATCAGACCTCAGTGCATCTGCTGTCTATGATTCAGATGGCAGACTATATGAACTTTGCAAAGGGCAAGTCAAAGCCAAACACTACAGCATCTATTAACAATGTTTTGCTGATGACTGTGGAGTACAAATAGCTTATTCGTAGACAGAGTGTCCTTAATCATTCCTCTAAAAGTGCAAAGCACTGAGCAATTTATGGGCCAAATCGTGACTGGCTTGTAAGTAGCATGGGGGCACAAAAGCCCTGAAAGCTAAATAAACCAGCTTTGTTTTCAGTTTTGTGATCCTGAATGTTGTCTGTAGCCGTAAGCAATGTTCTAGGTATAAAAGCAAAAGGTAATTAGAAGCCAAAGGTTTTAAACAAATAGCCTTCTTCTGCATCAGTGCCTCCCTTCTCCTCCCACCAGTGTCCCAAGCCACAGTAAACCCTTGAGTGGATGCTTATATCAGAGAAAAGTGGATAAAGAGATCCTCTTCTACATGAACATAAAAGGAGTGAAATTTGGCCCAGTTTTCTGAATACTCCAATGCTGTCCCCGATAACCACCGAGGTATCTCTCGTGTTGGTTTGCTAGAAGCTCTACCATAATGTGGTGGAGTCCTCATGACTCAGCTGCTGTGGTCAGCGGTCCACTTCTGCACAGTGACAGAAATGTGAAGGACAAGCACTGTTGTTGCTATCATGTTTTCTCCTACCTCTTCAGGATGTAGAATGATCTACATCATTTCGTACTTAATATGACAATGCACTTCAGTTGGATTAGAAGGGTCTATTAAAGGGTGTGTGCACATGTAATAATATGCACATGATGCTTTGATATAAATAGACTGTCTGAAGAAATTTTGTGTACCTAGGCCAAGAGCTAGAGTATTCTAGCACTTCAGTGTACTAGCTGAACAGCGATAATCACACCAGTGTCACCGTAACCACAGTGCAGCACTTGGGTTATCTAGTTTAGAAACAAGATTACACAGCCCTGTCCTTGCCTGTTGTACATTCTCACAATTAGTTTGTACATTTGTGGCTCAAAGTGTGTTTATCTGACCACTCCAGCAACTACTAAAAAGTTTTCCTGTCCATATAGGAGGAAATGTAACAGGACTATAGTGTTCAAGGTACAGTCCAAATGACTAGAAAAGTTTAATTTTCAACTATTATATGAGAGCACTGACAGAAAGGCTTCCAGCATTAAAGACTTTTTCCAGGGCAAATAAACCTCTCTCTAGAGCTGTAAGACACTAGGCAAGTTAGCCAATAACTAGGTCACTCAAAGATCACTAGAACTATTTCACAATTGGAACCTTTATTTTCAGCTGAAGTCAGGTAAATGATCTTTTGAAAACACTAGTCTCTTTTGACTATCTCTCCACTCAAGAAATCCCCAATACCACAGCTTTGATGCAGAGAAAGGATTGCAACATTTCAATGTTGAGAAAAACAACAATGCCTCATATCAGCTTCCTGAAGTTCTCAGCATCAGATTTGTGCAAAGGTGCTACCTGCAAAATCTCAGAATCACTTTAAAGAAATATTCACACACAATTAAATTTTCACAAAATTATATACTATACTCAACAGTTGATCAATAAATATGCACAGTTACTTTGAAGAACTATTAAATAAGGTTGTATAATTTCCATTATACAGTAAGTGACCCTAAGACTGAAACCCAAGCCCAATCATGAGATGATCATCCTGATACAGACAGCACAAGAAACAGGTATTTTTGATATAGATACAAATAGGCTGAACCAAAAAAGTACTAGGAAACTGAAAGCAAGACTGGACAGAAGGTCAAGTGGGCCATTGGTAAAAGTTGTCCCATTGATTTCCTTACATTCAGGATTTTTCCCACAAAATTTAGGGAGGAAGAACTTTTCCTCAGAAGAAATGAGTACAAAAAAAAAGTAAACAAAACCAAAATGAAACAAAACAGAACAAAAAAAGTAAAAAAAAAAATCCCAAATACAAAACAAGGGATGATCAGAAAAATAGGTGGTTCATTTACAATTTTTAGTTAGGGCATTGACTACAGCAGTTGAAGGTAGTATTTTTGATAGTTGTCTCCTATTTCCACTAATTTCTGACTCTCAACTCTTTAGCAGAGGCAACAAGTTAGACATTACCAATTGCCTGAGCTTCTTTCTTTGTCAGACCTATTAAACTTTGTTTGATCTAGTAAACAAAAAGGAAGAAGATGAAGAGAAAACCCATGCATTTAATAGTGTGTGGACTTTTCAAAGACTCGAAAGGGGACTATCCTGTTCTGTGTGGGTTTCTCCCTCATTAGTTCATCTTAGACCTCTATCAGTACAAAACTGTTGAACCAGTGAGGCACTACTAAACTATATTTGGATAACACTAAACTTTATCATTTGAAAATATTATAACTAATGGAAATATTTAGAGGTAGAAAGGATGGCACAGAGGGGTGAAAGAAGGATATCTCTTTTCCAGAAAACAAAAAATCCTGGATCTTGGAAAAACTTCATTTTAGACGTAAATCCCAATGAATTTCAATCCAAACTAATAATTTTTGTTTCATTATTTTCAAATGTTTAATTCAAATGTCATACATTTTTATTCTAAAATAATCACTAGAATTATTATTCTCAATTCAAGGCAAAAAATATGAAACCTTCAAAACTTGTTCTAAAATAAACATTTGTTCTAAAACCAGAATTGCCCCAAACCATCTCTTTCTGTAATGTTTTAGTCTTGCCAAATCAGCATTTTCTAAGACAGGTGAATAGCAAAATGTCTTGCCAGCTCCAGGGACATGGAGGTTGCTTCCTAAGAAACTAGTAGACTGACTGACTAAAGACTAGAGGAATTCTTCTGCTCCTTGTGCCGTAGAAGAAAAACACTCCCCAGGATAAAATGACTGTAGTCATAGCACAGTAAAAATTAGATTTTTTTTTTCTTACTTTGATCTGCACACAGTCCAAAACTGACCTGAATGAGAAGAGCATCACTAAGTGATCTGTATGCACTTCTTCAACTGTCCTGTGGTGAAAGGGGCAAAAATTAAGGTTTGCTACCATTTGTCAAGTATATTGATTCCCAAACGTTCAAGCAAGAATTATATTTTGCAGTCTTAGTTGTATCTTTTCAAAGTTGAAATGTTTTAAATGGACTAAATGGACCTAATTTTCTGAAACTCCTGCTCTTTCAAAACACAATGCGTCAGAAAAGAAAAATTGCTAGATGCTTGGACGAAACCTTGAGTTCTAAACTGAAAACAGTTGAATTTCTGAACTATCTGAAGCTTAAATAGAAAAGCTACAGACAGAATTTGAAGAATTTAGGTAGCATTTAGCAATTCTGCTCCTGGTCTTCTTCAGTATCAGTCCTTCACAGAACAGTTAATTTCAGTTTCATGAGGCTGTGAAAGCCTTTCTAGAATTGCCCTTGGAGAATAAAGAGAGAGATAACACTAAAACTCTGTCACTTAACATAACAGATAAACTAAAACCCAACATTGTTAGGTATTTTCAATTTTATAATGGACAAGATTAAAATTAAATGTTTGGAAATAACCAAAAAAAGAAAATAATTTGACTAGAATCAAAGTTATTTTAGTTTCAACATTGAGAAAAAATGTTTTAAAGCTTTTATCAAAGTTCTTAATATTTTTCTCATAAGGCTTGGGTCTTCTCATGCGATATGAGCCAGGGTAAGTATTACTGCTGAAATTTGATGTCCTTTGCCCTTGAAATTCATTGGCCTTGCAGTGGGTGCTATTGATGAAAATGTACCTACAACTATATTAAAACAGTAGGAACTTTTAATTCCCTCTCTTCTTTTAAAGTACACTGTAAATATCCTATCTGTATTTTATTTAAATACAGTTCTTCGAAGAAAGAATCATCTTCAATTCACCACTACATTTATGACAGCCTGTTAGGCTCCACATTGTATTCCCCTAGCGGTACGGTCATCTTAAAATTTGCGCTGTCATATCAAACCCAGCCCCAGTTCAGCAAGATTTCTGAAGCATGACAGTATTTCTGGAGACGGAATGTAAGCACATACTGCTTTGTTGTGCTTAAACCCCACAAATGGATCTAAAACACCATAAGCAGTAAATATAGAGGTTTTGGCTGTCCACCAGCCCAAAGGTTCAATAGTTTCACTGAGACACAGCACATATTCTCTTTCAAAATCGTCAATATTTCTGAACTAAACACTCACAGTATTAATCTTTGCACATTATTGCTTATCAAACAATGAAGTGAATGTCTGACAGAAGAAATTTTTTCTTTCTCCTGGATGACTCCTTTTAAATTTTTCTCTCTTTTTCACTTTCTTCCTTTACCCATTGTAAACAAGCAATGCAGTATTAATCTACAAATGAAACTCTGAGAACGTAAGCAAGCCTTTTGTACAAGTTGAAGATACCTAGTGGATTTTTAACAAGAAATAGAATCTGATTTGACTTGATTTTTTGCAAGGTCATGTATTTTGTACTTCTGCTGCACAGTTGGAAGATACTCTGCTCCTGAATATTGCCAAGCAAACATTTTACTGACTGAACAGTCAACAGAAGATTATAGTTAGAGTTCAAGCTGACATAGTGTTAACACCCATGCTGGCAAATCCTGCCATATTCTCCAAACCCACATCACAGGGAGACCAGCTGCCTTACTAAAATGTTGCCTTTCATCAATAGCACAAGGTTCCTGTAGAGCAAGATGTTTTATCTGTCATTCTTGTAACTTAACACAGAATATTTGCAAATCATGGCAATAGTCCCCCTCTGCATAACAGTCTGTCACAGAAAGAGTTAATCTGCAGTGACAATTTTACTTTGAAGTTTTCATTTGGAGAAAGCATATCAAATTTTATGCAACCTTAGGAACACTGGAAATTAAATTAGGGATAGATTTGCTATTTGGAACTCAATCTAAATGTTTTGGGATTGAAAATTATGCACACCTTCAGATCATAGATTA
This sequence comes from Actenoides lindsayi, assembly GCA_025331215.1. Lineage (NCBI taxonomy): Eukaryota > Metazoa > Chordata > Aves > Coraciiformes > Alcedinidae > Actenoides > Actenoides lindsayi. The sequence goes on along the minus strand of WTSP01005952.1, from coordinate 25,333 downwards.
GTGGTTGACTTTTGTCTCATCAGCATGTTTCTCTTTGGAACTTCTTTCTCATGGCTTCCTCAGACAGCCAGGCCAGAATGTTCTTTTACTGAAAATGATGTATTACATGTCACTCTAAATATCCTAGTAAGAGCTTCTGTTGGAAGAATTTCCAGCAATATCTGCAGTTCTTCCATCTTCTCAAAGGCATTAATTGCTCATGACTTTCCAGTTCTCAAAGCTCCCTAGAAAGTGTAATATCAGCACATCTTGACCATGAACTTGAACTGCATTGCAAGACAAGAAGGTAGATGGTTGTTTATCATTATTTGAGTAATCCCAGCATATGAATTAGGGACTGAATATCACGTATTTGCTGCCTTTTCTGCTACCCTGGCATACCAAAAAAAATATATTTATTGTAGTATTTTTAAAAAAATAAAAATAAGAATCATAAAGCAGAATAGCATTGCAGCTTGCAGCCATTGGTTCAACATTGGTTTACTGTCAAAAGGAAGAGAAATTTTTTTAACAGACTCTGCAATTAGCTTTCCTACACGCAGTATTGAAAAATATTAGAGGAAAACAGGTCAAACAGAGGAACTCTAACTTTCAGGCAGAAGAAGACTGTCATAAACAACATTCTGTTGGGAAAAATAATTTTCCAGTAAAGTTGATGTCTTCTGTTAGTTCATCCTTTCTTCCAAAAATTGTATATTTATATTAGACGAAAGAATATTTGATATCAAATTAACTAAGCAGTTTTTTCTAGTTTATATACTACAAACGCAAATCTAAAGGCTTTAATGCTCAATTGGCCAAGTTGAAGACAGTCATTCTGCCTAGGAAGACCTATTTGAAAATTCCCAACAGAGTGTGGGATGGGCTTTACTATCCTAGACTACTTTTATTAGCTCCATTTCCTGTGCAATTAACTCTTCGAAGAAGTGCTAATGATTCTGTGCTGGCTACAAATGAAGGGTAAAAAAATTCTTCTGTGAAAGGAAGAGAAAGTTTTGCTACAGCAAAAATCTATTAAAAAAATAAATCTTTCTTTCTGACAGTACTAGAGACAGATTCAGATTTGATTCTTGGCTGAAGAAAAGTCTTCCTCTGAGCTCTATACCTTTATACTTAAATGAATACATTAACCAGAAAAATCATTTTGCTGGTCAATTTACACCTGTCTCACATTATCAAATCTTCCTTTCTATCAAGTTTTTTGCTGTGATGAACCTTAAGAGCTTAAAAACATTTAGAGAAAATATTTATTAAAGTTTCTTAAACCTTGATGCTTTGTAAATCTCTTCACATTGTTCCTTTCAGATGGATAATGTTCTGTATATGAGTGCAAGCCTCTACATTATTTTAACACTTGTGATATAATATTTTAAAATTATTACACTACTGATAAATGCAGAAGTCAGATTTTAATGAGATAATTCTACTTACATGTCTCTCTCATAGTATTTAGCTAAAGCAAGAAAAGAGGAAGAAAAAAATCTTATACAAAGACATCCTTCAGTTCGGTAATGCTGAGGTGTTTTGGGTAACAAGATACCTCAATTTCACTATAAATACTACTGAACTTTTCACACTGAAATGCTTGGTGTATTTGTCATGAATAATTAAAAAAAAAAAAAAAAAAAAAAAGAAGAAGAAAAAAAAAAACAAACTGTATTTACTTTACCTAATGGGACTTTCATAAACCTTGTAGTAAAAACAGATTCAAACTGCACTTCCTTCATGGAGTGACAATTTTCTGATAAACCCTTTTTTAGAAGAGGCTTTTAAGCACAAGTAATGCAGAAAATAGAATTCATCTTATAGCATTTTATGACATGAGAGATATTTCTGAACTAAGCACTTATTTACAGAGTGGCTTTGTCCCAATAATCGTCACTTGAGATTACTACTTTTTATCACAAAACTGAACCCAATTCAGGATGTGCTATGCTAACAATAGAGAGAGGCCAAACATCTCATCACAAAGATGTATTTACAAAAGCTAACAGGTATGATTTAGAGAGCAGATTAATGAATGGTGTGAAAGTTTTCACATAAAAAAGACTCTGATAAATAAGGTCTTAGTACTTCTTTCAGATCTGAAAACATTTGTATAGCAAATTTGAAATAGATTTGCCGGTTGGCAGATTTGCAGATTTAAGTTTTTATTTTACTTTTATTTTTTTATTTAAATTTAATATACTTTAAATATAGCATTCTAACTTTTTTGCAAAAGTCCATTTAGAGGTAAAGCCAACAACTGAATGGGGCCAGAAATAAATCAAGTTTTGAAAGGAACTAGCATATTAACATCACAACAATGTGCAGTATGTAAGCATTTAAGGTTTAAATTTTACAAGGACATCAAAGCAATTTGGACAACAACTGTATAACTAATGTGTCTTCCTCATTGAAGCCTACTCAAAAATACTCTAGCTTCACACTGAAATGTCTCTAAGTCCTTTCTTGAACTCTCTGGAAATACTGAGCCAATACAAAATATCGGTTTCTTGGCACACCATTTACTACGACACAGATAGATATATAGATAAAGTCATTTAAAAGTGATAACTAAAGATGTGAATAAAAACATCCCCTGATCACGCTGGATTCAGGAGGGCAGGGAATGGTGCATTTTACGGGAATTACACCCAGAAGTCTTCAGAGCAATTGGCTTAAAATTATTAGGAAAGCTAATAGAGTAGAATACATATGGGGATTTCATTCTGCGTATCAGTGGAGACAGTATTATCATTTGGGGATTAAATCCTAATAATGAGTAAATACACAGAGAACATTAACCAGGTATCTAATTATCACTAGCTAGAGAAAGCTGTCTTTTGTAGAGTGACTAACTCAAAAGCTGAATAGGATGGATATTAATTTAGTGATTTGAAGGACAACAAGCAAGTTTGAAAGCTGCATGCCATAGCCATGTAGACATAGCATCTGTTTAAGTAACACAACAGTAAAAGCATGTGTGACAAGGTGAGAAAAATACATTCTGTAAGGACCAGACCTATATTGAGCACGTTCTTGGACAGTGTCCAAGGATGGCAAGTTTACAGCTTCACACTCATCTTCCTCATGGTATAAAAATAAGCATAACAATAATTTATTAGACAGAAAGTTTCAAAGCAGAATGACTGGAAGGGAGAGCAAGTAAGCCCCCTGCCTGAGCTGATAGGTTTGACTGCGTGAGCCAGAAAAGGGCTGGCAAGAAAAGCCAGAAATTAATCTTTATAATCTGATCTAGACCTGAAGTCTACATAGTTACAAAAAAAATTTAAAAACAGCAACAGGAATGTAGCAAGAATATAAACAGAATGGAAGAGATGATCCTCACAAAACTTTAATGATTTCTTTGCAAAGTTTTGTTACTCAAAGATTTTTTAGTGTAATATCCTATGTGTGTACAATTTAATCTTCCATTCTTTCATAACTTTATGGACATGCATAAGAGGTAGATAATCTATGAACGGACTGAGGCAACAGAGCACAAATTGGAACACTAAATATTACATATTTATGCTTGTTAGTTCTATCTTGCTCTTTCATGATGCTTGGAAAAGGAGATACATGAACTTGGACTTCAAGAGGAAGAAATCTATTTTTTGCAAGTAATTGGAGAAACCAAGAGAAATTTGACATTTATTAGGGTGCTGAAGAGGTTAAGAATCTTCTGAGATTGTTTTACAAAATGCACTGACTAACATTAAGCAGAATTAAAGATTTAGAATTCTTCCTTTTAGTATTTTTCTAATTAGGCTTCACTCTGTTTGAAGTTAGGGACATTCAGGATCTAGCCAGTTCTACAGACAAGTGTTTTACATCTCTGGGGCTGTCTCTCTAAACTCTCCTACAAGAAAAAAAAAAAAAAAACCCAAAAAAAAACTCTGGGAGTAACAAGCAGATGTAATTTAACTCATAGTTGGAAACTATTACATTTAAAGGAAAGATGCCAAAACCATGCAGCAGCATATTCACTGCAGTTTAATACTATTGTACACATTTCTATCAAAGTTGGGTAGACAATATATCATCTGTTCAATAAGAAGGATTCTACTGAACCCTGAATACACACAGATCCTACACAGACAACAACAGCACTGGGTACAGTGTTTCTGCAGCCCTGTTTGGAAGCTGTAAAGATGGATGTGATATACACTGTAGCTCTGGGTTGCTGCGCAGTGTTCAAGGATGTTCATGTAATTCATGGGAGAGAAGGAAAAAAAAACACACTAAAACAACAGAACAAGAGGAAACCCTTTAGTTTGGACACACCAGTTAGTGCACATCCTGGAGGAGAAGCACAAAGGTGTTACTGTTTCAGCTGAGATCGAGCAGAGAAGGAAATCCAAAGGAATAAGAGGAGCTGCTGACTCTAAGACAGCAAAGTCCACTCCTAGGGTTTTAAGGATCACAAACTTGAACTGCATTTTGAGATCCCTTCTTAATTTGTATCCATTGCAATTCTGCAATTTTACCTAGGCTTATTCCCAGATTAATACAGTACACAACAAATGTTCCAAAAATGTCAGTTATCTACCTTTTCACCTAATACAGGTTCTCCTTGTTCCCTCCTTACTCAGTGATAGTAACAAAATCTGCAAATATGTACAGAGAAATCAAATCAGAGAATGAAAATAGGACACTAACATTTTATTTTTCTTAGGAGTAAATGTTACTGTGAACATCTCAATTTATCTTTCTCAGATGTTTAATGTTAAAACTACAGTTTAAGTAATATTGAATCGGATGTTGGAAAGCCATGTCAATCTGCAAAAGAAAATTAAAAAATAAATCTAAAGCAATTTTAGAGGCTTTGGATTCTAAGATTAGAAGTAAGCCCTGATATATATGGAGAAAAAACAGAAGGATTATTTCTCAATAAAAATCAGTCCCTGGCAAAAGAAAACTTATGGCCACATTTTCTGCTTCTACCTCTGAATATTTAACCTTTTCATATGAGAATCAATCAGACACAGAAAGAAAACTGTTTTCAAGATTATGGAAAAAAAAATCCCAAAACAACAACAACCAAAACCAACCAACAACAAAACTAAACATATGAGCATACTTTCATTAAAACTCAAATCCTTACATTTACATAGAAAGATTTCTAAAAAAGAGTTACATAAAAGATTAAATAAGAAATTTAAATAAAAGGTAGGTTATTTACCCAAATTATGACTTGTGAAATCCATTCTTACAGTCTTCTTAGGATCAAGGGCAGATAAGTTCATTGAAAAACCAAACCAATCCACACCAACCAAACAGAAAACCTCTAGCAAACTGCAAGTAGGGGTAACATTGTTTCCTACATAGAATCATTCAGGTTGGTAAAGACCTTTAAGATCATCAAGTCCAGCTATTAACCCAGCACTGCCAAGTCCACCACTAAACCAGATACCTCAGCACCACATCTACACATCTATTAAATACCTTCAGGGAAAAGTACTCCACCTCTTCTGTGGGCAGCCTGTTCCAATGCTTGACAGGCTTTTAGTGAAGAAAGTTTTCCTAATGTCCAATCTAAACCTCCCCTGGCACAGCTTGAGGCCATTTCCTGTACTTTGGGAACAAGTCACTTGCAGGGTCAGGCTTCCCACCCATCCTCTCCTCTTTTTCTCTAGGGTAATTACCTGAATACAGATTTTGTAGCACAGGAACAAGCAAACTACTCAAGGCACCACTGAACATTCCAATTGCTAGTCACAGAAAATGGCACAAACTCTTAAGGGGAATTTAGAAATTCTACAGGATAATATTTGGTTTTTACTACACTTTACTCTTCTCAATGCAAAATATAGCAGGATATTCTGATGTAGCAGCTTCTCAAATTATTTTAAATGCCAAAAGGAATAGAATAGCAACATCAGGAAACCAAGAAAAGGGGAACAGTTTGGGGAAGGGTCTTATCCATCAGGAACTTCCCCATCCATTGTCCCTTCAGCTCAACCACTGTGATTTCAGATGGCCTGATCAACACCAGCAAGAATCGAAACTGATATATCCACTAATTTTTATGAAAACAGTTTTCTTTTACCTATACATTTATCTAATAAATACCTTATACTACTGTGTACAGTCAACTAGTCCATAATCAGTCAAATATTCTTCTGTATCACAAGCAAATTCAAAGATTAAACTTTTAAGTTTTTTTAAAAGTTGGGTTTATATCTTGATGCACTGTTTATCTACATTCCTCTCATGAACATGTCTCTTTGCACATTTTCCTCCTTTTTCCAAACACATAGCAGCATTAAAAACAGACACTCTTCAACTAATTAATAACAGAAATTCAATGACCTATCACTTGTGCAAAATGTTTATTAAAATTAGGAATAACTGAGGGTGTGTGTATTTCATCAGCTGTACTGGAAACAGCTAATTAATGTCAGTTATTAAAGTACACTAAATAAGGTTCTCCATATGCTTAGCTTGACCTTTTTGCCCAGCAACGGATGCGCAGGATGCCAGAAGCTCAGTGGTCAGCTTCACAGCAGCTGCAAAAGGAGCAGCTGTCAAAATCCATTGATCATACCACTCTGGGAAAGTTATCAACCTGCCCCACAAGAATGAAGTGTTGAAAAAGGAACTACAAGTGGGGACACAGTGCAGCACACAGCTTAAACTTGAAAGTCGGAACTGTCACTTGCCAGTAGGTACACCAGCCTTGCATGCCTTTGGATAGCTTCTCTATATTCTCTTGGCTTTATAACAGGTTAGGGATATGGTCCTACTTGAGGAGAGACTGAAAGTTTCACCGAAGGCTTTCTGTGTATTTAGCAAAGGGGAAATTTTAACATAAATTACTACTGATGGAAAAAAAAATAAATAAATAAAGAAGGAATTTGAAGATGACTGTGGAGCGATGAGAGTGAAAGGCAATCAAACTGTATGCCGGGCAGCCATACCAACAGATTCTTGCTCACTGCTTGCAGGTATTGCCAGCACTTTACTTCTATCAGTGCTAGTCTGTTGTGACTGGAAAGATTCCTGTCTGTCTCTCAGCAAATGATAAGACACCTCAGACAAAAAGTGGCTATTCTGTAAGACAGACTTTATTCTGTAAGATAGCATTTCTGGTATGGGTTTTGCTATTATTTTTTTTTTTTTTAGTATATTGAGAATTCTTACAGATTGTTATATTGCTATTTAAGGCAGTGAAAAAAATTCTTGTCTATATATTTAAAAAAGACCAAAAAAAAAAAAACCAAACCCAAAAATAAAACAAACTTCCTCTCAAAACAGGAAGTAAAAGTATCAGAAACTTGCTTCAGTAATCATAGAGTTGCTCTGTATTTTGACACATTACTACGTCTCACATTTCACAGAATCAGGTTCCAATGTTAACCTAATTTTAACACAAAGAATTCCTGTTGCCTAAATAACACCTTATAATCTTTCCCTGAGACACAGCATTCCCCAAATGAAGTGCTATTTCATTTACCATGGAAGGCTATAGCATATATATCGGAAACTCATTTGGAGTACTGTGGATAATGGTATGAGTTTCCAATAATCTCTCTGCTGCTACTATCAAAATACAGTTTTATTTTCCAAGAAACACAAACAAGAAATGGGAAATTAAGGTACATTCCCTATTGAAGCATCATTCTGGCATGAATGAGCAAATTAAAGGTAATTCCAGCATATAGGTAACATATGTTGTAATAAGCATCCAAGGATAATTTGAGGATCATTTTAAACATACCCAAGTAATGACAAATAGGAAAGTCCCATGTACCCAAATCCACTTTTTCCACAGCTGTCTTCTCCACCCTCTGTGTCTTAATGCAGTTTATAGGTCAATCAAAATATAACATTTAGATGACCAAAACCCAACATTTTTTTCTGTTTTAGTCAAACCATTTCTTATGTTCCTTGATCTAATACTGCATGCAAACTCCTGAAGAAGCAAAGTGATAGAACTACCTTTTTGGATACTCACCAAACAGGTCTACTTTAAGCAATCAGAAGATAAAATATAAATCTTAGAAATGCTGGTTCTTTAGGGTTTTTTTCCCCATCTGAACTTTTTTATAGCTTGTTTGTATATGCTTATTAAGACTATGCTAAAACACACATTGAAGACATATTTCAAAAGATTGTGCAACCATCTAAATCTACCTATTTACATTAGTTCAGGTAAGTAAAATATAATTTGTCCTATGATGAGTTTAGTTGACATTCTTTATAATTGTATGTGAAACTATAACTAAATACAGTGGGAAGGAATATAAATAAATATGCTGCAGTTCTCACTCTCTGAACACTTTAAGTGGAAAAAGGTGGCCAAAACAGACCATAGTCTCCCAATGCATTTCTAAACTGAATCTGGAAAAGCTAAAGAGTCATTTTATTTTTTCAGTCTTAGATTCCAGAAACAGAGTTAAAAGGGAATTGTTCACATTAAAGAAATTCAATTAAATTTTGATAGGAAAACCAGTATTTAATTATTTTTTTCCTGCTTGTGAAAAATTGCCTAGAAAAGGAATGGAAAAGGAAAGGTTAAAAAAAACCAATAACAGTAGAAATCAAGTAGAAAAACGTCTTTAATTTAACAGAAAAATGGTTTTGAATGAAAAATTACAACCAACTCTAAAAATAGTGTAAAATAATTGATTAATTTAAGACCTTGAGAGAAAGCACTGTTTAGACAAACCTAAATTAATAGTGTACTTGAACTTCTTTCTGAAAGTGCAAGTTAATATAAAGTTTTTAATACCAGTCTAGCTTTGGCAGCAGTCAAATACTTTTCAAAATTTGACACATTTATGTCAAAAGAAAGTAAATTATTTTTGCTATTGGTTGGTCTGTTCTTGTCAAAATCCAACTAACTTTCCATTTTTCTTCCTTCTTGGAACATCATTCCTGCAGTTGTCAAAAAAGATAGAGCTGGATGGAAAGAACTAGGAGTACAAAGCACACCTTTAAAAAGAAAAAGACCCCAAACCAACAACATACACACACAGAGACATTTAGACTTTTAGATGCTTACAAAAAGTTCTGTAACACTGTAAAAAGTAATTGTCTTCAAGAAAAATAATTAGGAATTTTGACTGAAAACTGTACTAAAATAAATCAATGTTTAAAAGAGCGATTAAAAGAATAACATAAACTAAGGGTGAATCAAAACCAACGGGAATTTCCTTGACTTGCCAGAGCCAGATTTTGTATTGCCTAATAAATCTTCCTGTCTCTTGAGCTGGCCAAGAGAACTGTCAGGAAAAAAATGGACCCATTAGTTCTCTCTTTGACTCACTTCAAATAGAGCTACCAGTGCCTCCATTAAAAGGTTGCTAGAAGATAATACTCTATTAGCACAGCCATAGCCAATTCTGTGGATGGAGACACAGTAAGATCTAATCCTAACTGACGTGTAACTGGAGTCTCCTGCAGGGAAATTATTATTAAAAACATACACTAAATGTGTTAGTACTGAGTGTGTACTACTACTAAAAACAGCTAAAAACCTGCCATATGCAAAGCCAGTTCGCTGGTAGTACAGAAGACATGAGATAATGGAGACTCTTTTCAGCTTGTATGAGAAGCCCTGTCAGCAGCTTTCACAGGCACTTCTTCAGAACATATTAGTTACTGTAAATACATATAAGAAAAGATGACTTCTTCATTACTGTTAACTAGATAGTGTTCACAAACAGTTAGAAATAATGAGATGTAGTTTTCGTTAAAAATATACTCATTCCACAAACCATAAACCTTGTGCTTGACTGAAGTAAACCAATAAAGTACTTTGGACTTGTTTAAAATTCCCCTGCCCATTGACAGTCTTGCTTTGAAACATATCTAAGCTTTTCTGTTTCTGTTAGTGTACAAAACAGAGAGAGAAACATCCCAAAATTTATGATATGAAAAACAGTGATAAGAATATGAAGATAATTCTGTAGAGGACAATTATAAAAAATAATGTTTGCCCATACTACAAAAACAATTAAATTATTTGTATGATTCATGTTTATGCTAAATACTTCCTTTAATTTCCCATACACTTTGATCATAGCATTATTATCTGATATAATCCATCATGTAACTGTGATGTTACTCTGAAAATGCAATACTAAAAGGAAAGCTAGAAGTTGCTACATTCAGCAACTCAGAGCTGTAAAATCACCAGTTTCCATAAAATGATAATAATAAATAGCAAGATATTTTCTTGGCTTTTTGCATGACGTAGTAGAGGAGGACACCCATACTTTAGACCCATAGCAATGCTCTGTTTATGGAATAACAAAGTAAGAAGCAAAAGATAACTTCAGAAGAAGTGGCTGGATGATTGGAACAAAGTATTCTGGTATATGGTCAACAGCAGGCTCGATGGGAGTCAGCAGTGTCCCCTGGCAGGCAAGAGTGCAAACTGCATCCTGGGGTGCATCAGAGCATAGCCAGTTGGTCAAGAGAGGTGATTATCCTGCTGTATTCAGTGTTGATGCAGTCTCACCTCAAATACTGTGGACTCTTTTGGGGCCCGCAATTTAAAAAGGATTTTAAGGTCCTTGAGTATGTTCAGATGGGGGCAACAAAGCTGGTGAAAGAGCTGGAAAGAATGTCCTATGAGGAGTGAACAGGGACTTTGGGTTTGTCTAGTTTGGAGGAAAGGAGGCTGAGGGGTGACCCTCTACACTCTACAGCTTCATGAGGATGTGAGGGAATGGTTCAAAGTTTCGTCAGAGGAGGTTTAGAGGCTTGGCATTAGGAAATGTTTCCTCACCAAGGAGGTGGTCAAACACAGGAACAGGCTTCCTAGGGATGTGAACAATGTTCCAAGCCTGTCAGTGTTTAAGGGGCATTTGGACAATGTCCTTAATAACATGCTTTAACTTTTTGTCAGCCCTGAAGTACTCAGGCATTGGACTAGGTGATCACTGTAGGTCCCTTTCAACAGAAATATTCTCTTCTATTCTATTTTAAAATCTAGCAGCACTGAAATAAGAGTCCAAACAAAGGATGGCATATGACTAAGTTTTTTCAGTTCAGCAACAGAAACTGGGTACTATCTTAGGATGGAATCGGTATGAGTGGCTGGAAGGTAAACTCCACCAGGTACATTTAAAAACCATGTATCTCATTGTGGAAACACAAATAGCTTTGTCAAGTCTGTGGATGACACCAAGCTACAGGAGCAGTTGATACACTGGAGGTCAGGGTCATTTTTAAGCTGGAAATATAGGCCCATAAAAACATTATAAACCAATGCTCTTGGGGTGGAATAGCCCTAAGCAACAGTTTGATGTTGGCAGTAGCTCTGAGGAGGGGGAAAAAAACCAAAACAAACCCAAAAACATTAGAGAGGGAAAAAACAACAAGTAATGGTCTCAGTGGACAGCAACACAACTTCAGCCTTTTGGCAATGAAGGCTAACTGCATACTGGGCTGCATTAACAAGAACATAGCCAGTTGCTCAAAGGAAATTACTGTTTTCCTCCTCATAGCTCTTCTGAGGCCACATTTGGAGCAGGCTAGCAGATGTTTAGGCTGGTGCATACAGCTATATGGGATGTGGGTTTTCTACCCTCAAGGATAGAAGACTGAATGGGGAAATAGTTGTGGCCTTCAGCTACCTAATAGGTTATTACAGAGTTAGCCTTTTATAATTCATGATCAGATACACACAAGAACAAGGCAAGATGTGATGAACACACATTACAAAAAGGAAAATTTCAGCTAGGTATAAGGCAAACAAATTTAGAATATAATAGAACATTTCAGCTGGGAGGGACCTACAATGATTACCTAGTTCAACTGCCTAATCATTTTAGGCTGAGCAAAAGTTAAAGCATGGTATTAGGAGCATTTTCAAAGTATGTGGTTACATAATAGAACAACTATCCAAGAAAGGTTACGGAAACGTCATCCTTGGAGATTAGGCTGGGAGAATCCATCTATTTTTTAAAGGATTGATCAATTTTGAAATTGCCCTGATTTGAAGTAGAAGTCGAACTAGACCTTCAGAAACCTTTTCCAATTTAAGTTATTCTATGACTCTGTAAAATGCAAGACATGCATCTCCTAATTCGTCCAATAAAAGCTAGTTTTATATGTTGCATTGCCCATGGATTTGTCCAGGCTACCATCAGGTTGTTTTTAAATAACTGATTTGCTTCTGTAAATCATTCCACACACTACTAAAATTTAATCTAACCAGCAGTCTAAAAGAAACTCTAACACCCTGTATAAAATCCAGGCAACACAAAAGATACTAATATTTCAATATTTTTGGAATATTTTTCTATGTTGAACCTCTTTTGTTCCTGCCCATAATCCAGATCTCTTAAGACTTCCATTAGTTCTGTTCCCATCACTGTTTATCTTGGAATTTTCTGTTTAATATAGATGGCAAATTGAATTGCTTATTTCATTCCATCTTCTAAATCATTAACAAGGTTTTTTGTCTGTGGGTTTTTTTTGTTGTTTTGTTTTGTTTTTAATTTAGAAACAATTCCTCCCACTTTGCTTTTTAAATATATTTGCAACATTATTTTAAGTAACCTTATAGAACCTGACTTTTTTAGCAGTCCAGAGCTTACGTGGCATCAGACAGAGAGTTGGATTCAAGCCCCTTCCCCAAAACTTTGCATTTAATTCTGTCATAGAAGATCTAAATAGTTCATGTCTGGGATCTTCTTCAAGAACCCAAATATCCCCATGGTAGGACTTCACTCTAGAGATCTTTTGCCTGAAATTTGTAACTGGTTTCAGAGTATCTCACAGGTATTTTAAATCAGAATCCCTTCACTCTTAGTCAGAACAGCTTCCAAAAACTGCTTCATATCTGGTCAGCCAGAAGCCCTCGGCCCTACTTCTCTACTCACACTCCATACAGCTGATCTATTTCTGAGCCTTCCAAAAAAATGACCAAATCCCCAATCACGCTGGATCTCTTTCCCTTAAAAGGGCCAGCAATTTCCTAGCAAATATGAAACCATCTTACCAGGCTAAAGAAGAGAAACTTAAGAGTTCCAACTTGTCATTTTATTTGGCACACAAAATTATTATCAGTTAGCCTAGATTAAATCCAACAATATATAATACTAAATGACTGACACTCCACAGTAAAGCAGAACACAACATGACATGATGATGAGAATCATTTCTTAACAAAAATAATGTTTGTGGAGATATAAACAGTCTCCTAGCTGCAAAGGTTTCAAGTTTGTTACCTACTGCTGTTTTCTGAACATGATAAATAGCTTGTTGTGCACAGGATTGAGATATAGTTCCACTACCCATGGCAAAATGCAGGCATTCTTATCCTTCTAGCATATATCTGGCCTCTACACATTGTTGTTTTCAATATCCACTAAATCCTAAGAGGTCTGAGCTAGGAGCATACTAGGTAAACAGATACAATTCTTTCCCAAAGGAATAATCAAGGAAATGATTGCAAAGTATCTTCAGTTTCAGTGACTTGCTGTATGCTAACAATCCTTTAATTCCTTCTTACACTTCCTTGCGTTCAATACCACATTAAGATCTTTTGTTTGGACCAGCTAAAGAAATTCAGCAGAGGTGATCTATTGAAACCGAACAGAGAAGGACACGTAGCTGAAGGAAAAGCAGGAATCTACATTGCTTTCCCTTATGAAGGAAATTAATGATTCTCAAATAATTAAAAATGTGGGGTAGAAAATTGTAATAATTCATGAAGAGCTTCACCACATATTCAATTCACTAAATACCAAATTCCATGACTGAAAGCACTGCAAGAAGTATCCAGTGGTGACAATATAACTTCAAACCTAATAGGGGATAAGAAAATAGAATCCTTCTAAACATCATCAGAAGTTGTAAAGTTCAATTGATTTAATTAGTCTGAGTATCAGAAGCAGAGGAAGAAGGTGTTAGATTCTTTTAACAATACCAAAAAAACCCAAGCCAAATAAAGAAACCCTTCTGCCTTATAACAGCCCTTTCATTCTTTCTAATCAGGAACTGATCTCTAGGAACAAATCATCAACTGTCACATCAGGGCTCAAGAACAGCACACAAAGTACCTAAAATGAAGCCTAACCAGAGTTTGCCCATATAAATTTCAGAAAATTATGTTCCCTCTTGTCCCATGTGTCTTCTGAAGCAGCTTTCTTTCCTGATAAAGGGTCAATCAAAGAGCCGCTAATGTCTCTTTCTGGAAGTGCTGTCACCTTTCCAAAGAGAGACACTTCTCAGTGTTTGCTCCACAGCCACTGCCATGCGGAATTCATAAACTGTGTGACAGCTGTGACAAAATTCCCCATCTGCACACATGCTAAGTGTGGGATCAACAGCTCTGTGCTCAGCAGCATCAACCACTTTTATCCACAAGACCAAAAGGAATTGGAGTGTTTTTCCCAAAAGCCCAGAAATCTAAGCCATTGCTCAGAGTGCAACTTCTGAGTTAATCTCAGCTTTGAAAGAAGAGTTTAAGTCATAGCTTTCATTTGCAAGATGAAGCATAACAATTAGGCTTTATTCCAAAGCATTTGCTTTCTCACAGATTTGTTTGCATCTATAATGAAAAAACAGCACTTTTTTTTTTTTTTTTTTTACTTTTTTTTTTTTTTTGGCATAGTCAAAGGAATAGGGAAGATAACTAATTTGGATGAAAAGTAACAAAATGATTGCATTTTCTCAAAAAAAACCCCAACAACCCAATAACTAGGCACATCAAGGGAAAGCTAAAAAACTTAAGAAAACCAGCCTGTTTATTGAAATAATTTCCTTCTAGTCTACTAAGCTTCACCTACATACATAACAAAAATTAGCACTGTTAACAAGTCACCAGCACAACAGACATGACAGCACTGCCAGCTACAAAAGCCAGTGTGGACTATGCTTAAGCTCTTCTGGTGTCTCATTAAACCCCACCTTCTACATATACTATATTTTTCATCAACAAGCTAACCTTGCAGCATTAATTCAAATATTTTAAATCATGAAAGTTAAAAGCAGTGGTATAAGAGCAGACTGCTCAGAATTTGTACAGCAGAAATAGAAGGCACATATAAGGGGTACTCTAAAGTGGGATTTTCTTTTGACCCATTTGCCAGGATCGCCTTGCTGAATACATGCAACTAAAGCTGACACACTTCATAATTTGTAAAACAAACTCTTAAATAACAACCATATCCAAGATGTTACATTCATTTAATCATGGCAGTTTATATATAAATACCTTATAGAGGTGTATAAAATGGGCTTTTAACCAACAGTGAAATTAGTTATTACTTCACCCAGTACAAGAGAATAAAAAAATATAGCCATTAACAAATATACACACAGCTCCATAAGTTGCAGCATTTTTAAATATTCATCTTTTTTTCTAAAGTTAATCCTATTATCAAGTAACATTTTTTGGTTGACTAGTTCATTAGTAAAAAACATTGCAAGAAAGCTCAGGGAATTACTTTCAATGTACAGCACAAATTAAAGCTCGGGCAAAGGAAAGGATGGAATCAAACTATAATAGTAAGAAGGGATCAAGGATTTTATCTTTTTTCCCTAAAAAATAAATAAAAATAATAGTTTACACAAAGAACCTGTGGATTTTGCTGACATGTTTTCATGAAGCGGAGTGTTACTAGGCTCAGAGAAAACTATTTCTGATTGTTTCGAAAAAGTATTTTCTTACACAGTAGTTTGAGCTTACCTGGTATGCAGTACATAGATCTTTCCCTCTAGAACTCATCCTATTTTTAGATTATTACTAAATTTTGCCCTTGCATGATCCATGCATCTTAATAGGACCCCCTAAGGAATTAGACAAAATAATCAGACAGCCTCTAATAAGACCACACCAGGATGTGTGGGAGTTAAGAACCCTGAGAAAATGGATCAGGTTGTGTAGGGTGCCTACCTATTTTTCTCTCAGTCTCTTCTTTTGCAGAAGCCCACTTGTGACAGGCCTCCTCCTCCTCCTCCTCCTCTCCCACACCTGGCAGATGGGGAAGATGCAAAGAACACAATGCTGTTGTTAGCGTCATTAATGCCGCTGCTTCATCTGATGCGTGTGTTCACATTATTCACATAGCACCAAGAAGATCCAATTACTTTGGATCCTTGCAAACCATTTCCAGACAGTGAAATGAGAAGACTAAATTAAGGCAGCTTAAAGGAAAAAGTGCCTTACTATATAACTTAGTTGAAAAAATACCTTCTAAAGCTTGTACATGGACTACTACACTCTCAATAGCATTTTTCCTAATCTACAATTTCACTTTAGGTTACGAGGGTTTCATTTAAAGGGCAAGCAAATGCACAAAAATAAAATTGTCCATGGTTTGTTTTTGTTTTTTAAAAAATAGAACAGTACTCAATATCCTCTTAACTCTTCTTTATTATTATTATTTTCTGTTGCAGATCTTGCTATAAAATGAATGCAGAAATGGAGCTCACTGCTTTTCTCTACATATTTTTTTCTTTGCAGGTTGCAGTGTATAATGGATTCCAAGGATAAGCTAATTTAAGAAGATAAACCAGGAGATAAAATAAATGTGCAAGAAAACATGAACAGTTTATGCTGCTGTAACTCCCTGAAGTGACTTACAAGATCAGACAAAAATCACACAGAGCACAACAGCTGTAGCAGAAGAACATTAAAGTAAGGACCACCTCCTTCAGAAGTCACAAGGAGTCTCGTTGGTTTGGCTGTACCACAAATCCAGAACCTCCAGCCACATCTACTCTTAAGTAGGGTATGGAAGCTGGGAAGGAAGTATACGAGCCATTTCCTCGCACAAATAAAAGTGCAAAGAAGATGGGTGCTGGTGTCCAGTAAGACTTACCCTAATCAAGCTGCAGTCAGACCTGGGAGCTCAAAAGCATTTCTAGGTTCACCAGCCCAGAAGTAATAACAGCAAAAGTTACTGTTTATCCTCTCTGTGCCTCACAACAAATCCCAGCTTTACATAAGGAACATAGCTAGCTTGCAGAATTTGCAATGGCTTAATTTATTTTTAAAAAGTACTCTTTAAAATGTAGTAAATTATAGAAATAGCAATATCTACATCTTAATAGAGGCTTTCCATTTGTAAATACTGGCTATCTTTAGAAGGTAATTTAGACATCAGCACATAATTCCCTAATAAATTGAGAAAAAATATGTCATAGACCAAACAAGTGACTTCCTGAGGACACCTCAGCCAATTTTTCATTGGTTTAGATATACTTCAGGTGCGTATTTACAAATCCCAGTCCAGAGCTTTATCAAGGAAGCACACTTGTTTAGTGAGACTTAGAAAATTAAGCTTGACATCAAGAAACATGCTCCTTAGGCCTACATTGTCACAGTATCTTAGTGAAGGCTGAAGGATTTTGTGTTTTCCAGATTCTTCTCTGATATTACCTATTCAATTTGTATTTGATTTCTGTTGTCCAAAAAAATACCAGCAGATTTTATACGTTAAGACCTCACAATAAGAGTATTTCTTACTGCTCCTGTAGCAATATTACTGTAAACTGGTGATAAGTAAAAAACTACTTCTCTCTGATGATGCAGCATGCCAACATGAGGTAAAAATACAATTACCATTACAACAGTCACACTGTTTACATGCAGAGAGAAGGGCGGAGAGGGATAGAAAGAGGAAGAAAGGGACATAGATCTTCAGGAGCTTATTGACTTCATTTCATGTCAGAGGAGCTGCTCTGGAACCAGACTGGCCTGAGACAGAGTGATAGATCTCAGCATAGAGGTGGTTTCCTGAGGTTTTCCTGTAGGGAAACTCCAGGGGAGCGGAGAGACCCTCCAGGTGCCAGTATTTCTTACAGGAGAGATTGATGAGCCATAGGCAGTGCCAGGGCAATGGTGACCACCCCCACACCTGTAATATAAGCCCCTGAGAAGTGTTGTGTCCAGGAGCACTGTGAACAGTGTGGCACGGCAGCTGACATGAAAAGGGAATATAGGAAGGACACTCTGACCAGGGAGGGATGGTGTCCACCCAGCAGAAAGCCATGGTGTCTCTAAGCTCTGCACCCACCATGACTGATGCAGCTTCCCAGACAGAGCTCCAGTGGGAACGTGCAGCCATCCAGGCATCAAGCTGTGCCCGGCTCTTATACCGGTGCAGGACAGTGGGAGTGAGCACTCCTGTGAGAAGCACACCCTAGTAGAGGAATTCCTCTGCTTAGAGACAGAGCTCCCAGAGAAGATGAATAGATTGAGAGGCATCAGGGAATGCGAGAGGGAGATTGACCACTGGGAACCACATCCTGCCTACCTGAAACAGGCCCAAAAGTCAGACAAGATACATAAATACAGAGGGTTCCCTATCCTCTCTCTGCCAAGCTGCACAGAGTGACTGCAAGGAGACGGGCAATGGTAAGTTCCTTCCTGGCACAGCAGACACATCAACTCAACAACACCCCATCTTCCCAGGTGCCCTTGTGTAATAGTATGAGGCTCTGCAAGTGGAACCAGACAATAACAAGGAAAGTGGTTTATCTAGCTTAGAAGTGTCACGCAGGTTAAGTCAGAAATGGTCTCAAGTTGTGCCAGGGGAAGTTTAGATCTGATATTAGGAAAAATTTCTTCACAGAAAGGGTTCTAAAGCCCTGGAACAGGCTGCCCATGGAAGTGGTGGAATAACCATCCCTGAAGGTATTAAAGGACATGTAGATGTGGTGCTGAGGGACGTGGTTTAGTGGTGACCCAGCAGCACCAGGTTAACAGTTGGACTTGATGATTTGAAAGGTCTCTCCCAACCAAAACCGTTCTGTGATCCTACGCATGGTGGTAATTACAACAAGTACTGAAATTCTCCAAGGAACTGAACAGAACTTGTACATTATTTTTCTTCTCATAAAGCAATGCTTTTTGCAAACCTTCCCCATAAAGCTCTAATCCAAGTAAATAACCTTGATGAAATAAAATGATCCTCTTCCTTTGCCTCCAGTAAAAGGAAACAGAAAATAAGAGGTACTTGTCTCCATCACAGTAAGTGCACAGGTGTCACTTTACTCCGATTAGTATAACTGTACTATCTTCTGCCTGTCTTCTTGTTTCTACAGTCAAATCTAACAGAAAGTCTTTTGCACCTTTTCAAGAGTAATTTTAATTTCAAAAACTGAAGGAAGAACTACATCATAAAGCATTGTCCTCTAGCACCTTCCATTTAACAACTGACATCTCCCAACTATGACAAGCATTTAGCAAACATTGATCATTTTCTTTCCCAGTCTCAGTGAAGTGAAAGAAAAAACAAAAGATGCATTTAAGCAATAACTCCTAACAGTAAATAACATTTAGGATCCTCACCTCTCCTGTTTTTCTTTACCACTAAAACATTTATTACACAAAAGCTTAACCTGGCTGAAACTTGTTTTCCATTTCTGCAATGAAAATCCAAAAAAGGCAAACAAAAGCTTGCTTATTACAGAAAAATACTTTTTTTGCCAATTTTTTTTTGTGTGAAATACAAAGCTTTAATGACATCATCTGTTACAGTTCTTCCTAAAGTGTCACTCATCAATGACTGCTATGATCTCTAAACATGGAATTAATAGTCTGTATACAAGATGTCTTTCTTGCTTGATGAGGCCATGCTTCTTTCTCACCTGTCATTCAAAGGAACCCACTATAAAGCAACTTTCCAGTTTAATTGGATTAGCCTGCAAAAATATCACTCAACACATCCTCTTTAGCCTTCCTGTTTCACCAGCACAGTGATAACTAAGTAGATTAATTTTCAAGAGAAAACCTCTCATAAAGATCTACAAACTAAGAAAACAAGCGACCCAGTGGCCCAACGTAAGGAATCAGTAACTGTGTAGGCATTGCCACTGACAGACTGGATTAATTGAATTATTTTTCCCTGTATTTACCAAATACAGAGATTGATATATCCCACAGATGCATATTCCTAGGGAAACTGTGAAATGTCAAGGCTTTACCACTTCAGCAGAGCAGATAATTAAGTAATTAGAACAATTTAACGTTGACAGAGCACCAGCGACCCCCAGGTGAATTACAGCCCTGAATTGTGAAAGCATTAGCACGGGAAGAGGGAAGACTTCGCCACATATGTAGGACAGATTAAATGCAGTTGTAGGATTGGTTTTGGAATTTATTCACTTATCTTCCAGATGTGCTTAGCAGCCCACAACTTTTATTGTCAAACTGCTTATTTAGATGCCTGGAGGGAATGCACTGAGGTATATTTTCTCTCTGAAAAGCTAGTGAATTAGAAAGCAGGGTATACGTGATCCATGCTCACACCATATAAGCTGCATGAAAGGGATGAAATAGTATAAGAGTGCCCTAAAAGATCCGTTCATCTGTGTAAAACGCGTCCTTCAGCCCACACACCTGGAAATGCTGATATTCAAGGGGGTCTTTGCAAGAAACCTACATAGGACAACAATGGCTAAATTATGCCAAAGGCTTTCAACGTCCACCGCACCTTAGGCTGAAGACTGTATGAGCAGTACAGCCATCACAGCATGGAGTTCAAGATAAGCTTCCTCTACTATTAGGGCAGGCTTGCTTTACTTAGGTTTTCATGAGTGGGCAGTTGGGTTTACAACACATTGCACTGTCTGCTGTGATGAAGCAGCTCCAGGTGGAATGACCTGGCCCTGGGGAATGGATGCGTTATCTGGATAGATAACAGGGACAGCAGCACAGACACAGCTTCAGAGCACAGTGATGGGTAACACATGTAATTCACAGCAACTGTCAGCTCTGAAGACTGTGACTACCAGATTTGTTGCAAGAGAGAGTGCATGAATGTATTTTAGCCTGCAAGACTTTCTAAGTGGAAAGTTGTTTTAAAAATGAAGAGAGGGCTGGGGAAATGAGAGAGATCTATGGATACTCACCAAAAGGTCAGTAAAAAAAAGGTCACATACAGGAGATTCCACTCTTGTTTCTCAAAAGCACATTTCATATTCTTCTGTTCCGAAATAGTTCATAACACTTCATTTCATTGCCTTTAATAAATGGGAAGAAAGACCCTAGAGAAAAGAAGATTAAAGAATATTACTATTTGTTTCCAAAATGCATTAAACCATTTTCATAATAAAAATATAGTAAAAAGGCAATTTGTCAAATAATTGAAAAATGAAATGTGCTATTTAAAACCTAATTATAATCTCTGACATGAAATTATGTAAAAAATCATGTTTTAAAGTGGGGATTTCCCTAAATCTGAATTTTTAGAATTTTACAGCTTCAAGCCAAACCATATATTTATATGCTTTAATATAAATTACTTCATTTATAAAAAAAATCTTAATTAGCTGATGATACAAAATGGGTAGAAAGTATCAAAGCTTACAGGGTAAGGAATAAACCTTTCAGAATGGTTTCTGTAGATCAGCCATGTGGGTGGATAAGTAATTCTCAGAGTTCAGAGCAAAGAACATTAGTACCGTCGATGTAATGAACAGAAGTAGGTGGATTGTTCCAGTTTGAGTCAGAACATCTCCCATTTTGTCAAGGCTGCTGAAAATGATTCATTCTCTGCTACATCATCTTACATGCCATGGACATTCAGTAGGTTTACCTTTCTATGTGTCAAATCCACACACACATTCAGAGGAGGTGGCAAGGAAAAGATTATGTTCCATCTCCCTTTGCTTTCATTAAAAAACCTTAAAAGCAAACAAACAAACAAGTTCCAAAAACTAAAAAACCACCAAATTCTGACACTAGTAAAACCCCATAAGTTTGGAAACAAGGAAGAATGGGAAACTTAAGCCTAAATGAAAGTCATAGAAATAGAAGGGAAAATATAAAACTAAAATATGAAATGTACAATTGGGAAAAATAGACTTAAAGCAAATGTGGGGAAAAAAAAAAACAAAGATGGAAGTTCTGAGAAGCAGTATTACTGAGAATACTTACCTTGTGTTTATATATCAGGCTTTAATTAATATTTAGATCGTGTAGATGCCTTAACATCCTAGTGAACATTCTTATAGAGGTTTCCACTGGAGAGGACACCAACATCAGGAAAAGCTAGAAGAAATAAAAAACAAACAATCCCTGGAATCTATGCAGCTCCTGAAAAGACAAGTTTTCTCACTGCAAAACAGCACCAAATCAATTAATAATAGTATTTTGGTTTAAAAAGAGTCTAGAAACAGAAGCCTTCAAATAGTCATACTAGTACATTACTAACAATAACATTAATGCTCCAACACATATTATTAGTTTAAAAGGAAGTATAGAATGGTTGGAAATAAAAAGCTGGTAATTCATAGCTCTGTGAAAGTAACCTTTCTGAACTTGTAATAACCAGTGACAGGACGGAAGTATAGCCCCGTTACAGTCAAACTAAACATATTTTGCCTTACTGATTTTTATATTTAACCATATTATACTGCTTATTATAGTTAAACACATACTGAAATCTATTTTTACTGAAAAAGGAACCCAAACGTATGTTTAATACTGAGCACATGCTCTGATAATGGCCACAAAACTAAAACTCATATCCTATGTAGTAAAGGAGGTTAAGCAAAGTGGTTTTTTAGATCATTGTCTTCCAGTATGCCTATCTGTTGAATGACTCATGAATATGAGAATATTACTACTTTTTAGATCCACCCTGTACTGTTAACAGTTATCTTAAGTTTGATGCATAAGCCTAGTGGTGTTTTCTTTTGGAATAATAGCAAATATTAATTCTCAGAAAAGTATTCTTATCCATGTATATTTTACTGTCTTACAAACTAAGCAGAAAGAACAGAAGACATACACTTTTTAACTGGGGCTGAGAACCAAAAATATGCTTAATGGCTATAGAGAATGCTTAGTGACAGTGGGAAATTAAATGGAAACCTAGGGATTTATTCCAGTCCATTTGGCAGACATTGCATATGGAGACTAGGTGAATGAAGAGGGAGCACTCTGAACTTCTGCCCATTTAATGAGTCACACAAAAATATGACTCCTAAATCACAGGTAAGTCTGTACACACACTGACAATCAAAGAATCAGTACCAAGAGAAAATTTGCAGTATTGTTTTTATACTTCTTACCCAATACTCTTAAGGTATGCAAGTTACTCCTTAGTGGTTTATAAATGGAAATGTAGCCTCTCTTTCTGCGCATGCATATAATTGCAGTGTATGTCTAATTGTGTCCTTTGTGGACTCCTCACATCTACAGCAGCCAATATTCCAATCATCAGGCCAATTTATAAATGGATATAAATTTAGTTACCAAATACATGATAAAAAAAAAAAATCACATTCTTAATCTAAAACATGTGGCTTCTACATCACTCCTCCATTCCTCCTTTTTCCCCCCAACTCTGTCAATTTACAGGACCAAACCCTACAAACGTTTTGCACAAAATAAATTAACTTATTTGAGATTAGTTATTTACCTAACATGAATCTTTATACAAATTTCTCTTTAAAGACTGATCTGATCATCCTGAAAGTTCACGTAAAGCTTCCTAGTAAGGGTTCTGTATGTTTGCCTTGCAGTTTTTTTCAGACTACCATTCATGTCTTCTCAACTTTCTGAAAAGTGTACTCTGGGGGGTACTTAGTAACAAATAGATGGAAACATGAAATTCCATCAGGCTGATCATTTAAGTATGATAATTATTTTTAACAATTAGGGTTTTTTATTTTTACACTCTCCAGGAGAAAGGGCACTTTCTACCACAAAGCTAAATAATTTTTGCACTTTTGAGCTTTCACCACAGCAGATTCAAACTTCTGGAATTAAAGCTGAAAAGAACCAAGAACTTTCACAAACCTCACTGTCTTTTAAATGCAAAGTGTCTTCTTTGATGTGTCCTCCCTGACAGACACAACAGGGTATTTGTTTTCTAAAGGACTTGTATCAAAACAAAACCTACTACAAAGAAAACTTTCCTTCCATGAAGAAGATAAGAAAAGAGTAAACAACATGTGACAGAGAGACATTGAGTTAGTAATATACTACAGGAAAGCTTTTGTGTACTCCAGTGGAACATATAAGGATATGCACTGGGGGGCAGGGAGTAGGTAACAACCCTGTGTGGGGGTACATTTGGTGCATACATATATACACAAATAAATAATAAGACCAAGTCATCATGTATCCTTTTAGTCAGTGTTGGCTCTGAAGAATTATAACTGGTGATATCCTCAACAGAAAGTTTTACAGCAGCAAGTGCATGTATATACATACTGCACATGTGAACAATTTTAAGAGAACAAAGGGTGAACACTTTGTGTAAACTGCCATTAGTATGATCTTGTTTACCTCCTATGGAAAGAATCTAAGCCACACCTAGTGCTAACAAAAACTGTGAGAAAGAACAAAATAAACCACAGGGACTCATCTTTATTTAGGCAGCATGTCATTATAAAGGTATAAAAAGGTATAAAAAAATTAAATCAATAACTTAAGTTAAAAGAGAAAAGGATTATGTCCAATTAGCATACTATTGAAAAAACATTACTTCCCAGGTTGTCCTTTAATGGAGGCAACCATTTACAGCATGAATTTCTCTATGGAAGCAGGTGTATTATTAACACTAGAAATAAAAAGTAGACATTAAAAAAAGACTGTTACTAAACATGCACCCCAGAGAATATTAGAGAATATTAAAGAGAACATAAAATTATTCTACCAGAAATGGTTGTATTCCTCAAGGAAAGGCAGTGCAAAACTAAACAACAACAAAACCAAAACCCTAAAAGGCTTGTAAAAAGAATTATCTTTGTTTTTCCTTTTTTTAAAGGATATAATTAGTTTCTGCTCTCTCTGCAGCTGAGTCTCTAGCTGTAAAACAGCTTTTACCTCAGGTGCACTGGAGGTCTGTTCCCACCAATGCTTAATAACTCTTTGTAAAATTTTTGGGACTTTTTTCCCCTCTCACATAAGGCAAGGATGGCTTAAGTGCTAGAAAGCATGGCAGCCCAAAACACGAGTACAAGAAACATATTGTGCCTTCACACTGGCCCTCCAAGGAGTTCCTTGGCTGTCCACAGCTTCACAGAAAGGAGCAAATGACAACTCAGGATGAGCACATTTAGAGGAGCTTAAGAGAAAATGAGAAGGTCATTCAGAAGCTAACAGCCAACTTTTCTACTTCCAGTGGGTGCCAGATAAATATTTCCATCTTGTTCATATGATTTTGATAATGAATAACCTATACTATTCTTATCCTAAATGATGTTGTCTTAAAACCCTATTGCAGATGACTACTACAACATTTTCTGCTGAGATCCCCACCAGATAAAAACATTACAGACACCACTGGTTAAAAGGATCCTTCATGACGAGGGAGGATGTAGGGCTATAGGGGCTTAACAAAAGATATCAGCTTCATTTCCCATTATTAGTTAGTCATTTGCACTTAAGAGAGTCAATTGCACTTAATATATATAATAAGTA
>WTSP01005951.1:17417-38880 GCA_025331215.1 Actenoides lindsayi | reverse complement strand
CTCACCCCCCATTTCCCCCTTCACACCCTTTTCACCCCCCTTTTCCCCCCCTTTCTCTTCCCTTTTTCTCTTTTCCCTCTCTTTTCTTTGCGTGTGTGTGTGGTTTGGCGTGGTTTATTTTTTCATTTGTTTGTTTTGTTTCTCTCTTGACTAAGATCTATGCTTCCATCTCAGTGATACCTAGGAATTCACAGACAGGAGTAAAATACATCAGTAATCACAGCAAAAGTTCTATATGCTGTTGGGCACTTCCTTTCTTTTGCCTGAGCTCTCTGAGGCATCCGTCCCGTTAACTGGCATGGCCAAAATGCTTCTTAGTGTTATTACCCAGGTCGTGCATTTCTAGTCCTTTTCCCAGTAATCAATATGACACTGGTGGAAAAATTCAGCATTTGGCCCTTATTGTGCTGCTCTTACAGCATTATAGTTTGACTGGTGCAAGGTAAACAGGTTATTTTTAAAGGTTCTCGAGCAGCGCGTTGTCGTATTTTCACCAAGCCATCCCGAAGCATTTGATGAAATTAAAATCTGTAATGAGAAAGGGAGGGAGCTTTATATTCAGTGCCTATATGGTAACTCAGAACGCTGTTTATTGTTAACAGAATGAACTTACTGCAAGTCTAAGTGGTTTCAATGATGTTTCCTTCATCCCAGGAGCATCTGAACCCAGCTTCTGCCTTGTCAGCCACATTTATGATGTGTTCATAATTAAATGTCCACGAAGCTCACAGCATGCTGACCACAGAGGGGCCATAAGCAGTAAAGATAAATGAGAGAGAGAGATGTAATATTGCTTCACTTGTGGGTTTAGTCTGATGGTAAAGATTGTCAGTGATAATTATTAATATGTGACCTGGTTGAGTCTTTATGTGAACAATCACAATTTTAATAAAGTGGTAAACTCTGCTCTCCCTGGGTAATCTCCCATATTTAACCATTTTACAATTAATTCTAGAATTTCAGGGCAAATTTCAGTTACTGAAAAACAACGTGGTAGCCTATTAATGTAAACATGCCGCTCCTCACAATTCTCTTGGAAGCTTAACTAAGACTAAATTTTGAATGAGAATTTGAAAAGAATGGCTAAGCTTTGGTAGGGGTCGTATCTCATTTGGTCAGTTGTTTGTCACCTCCAACAAGTCTCAGGAATCCTTCTTTGTTCATATCAATAAAGAGTTGCTGGATGTGCTTCGTGTGACATTTATAATCCTGTATCCTCGTGCACCTAACCGTCCACTTTACTGCAGTGTGCCCACTGACCTGATTGTTGCTAAAAATACCTTCTTCGTGGAACTGGAAAAATGCTTTGTTGTTGCATTTGATATTTAAGACTTGGCACTTATCTTATTCCTTCTGCTTACATCTCTCTATTTTATTTATGGACAATTGAACAGAAGATATATTCCAGCTTAGAAAATGAAAATACTGTTGAGTAAAGGTATCTGCAAGGAAATGCCACTCTGTGCCTGGCACGCTGCCTGAAAACTGCCCGCTGAATACTTTAAATCCCTTGTCTCTTAGTTACTTTAAATAATTGCAATTGTGCAAGGTGGGTATTTTTGTTTAGCTATATCAGGAAATTACACTGTGATAGAAAATATTTGAAAAATATTACCTCTTCAGTGTGTGTACCAAGGCAACTAGTTGCTACAGATAATGCTGGTTTGGTATTTTAAATTTGGAGCTATGGAAATGCCAGATGCTTGCAGCGATGCATCTGAATTTTGCTTCTTTTTTTCCCCATCATTATAGAGGTGAAGGAAAAAAGGGTGAACGGTAAAAAAACCCAGGTATTTTAAAATAGCCTGCAAAGTTCTTGGAGCCAGTGAATTTTCGTGTTTCAAAACAAATAATTTTACATTTTTTCCACATAAAGGATTAATTTCCTATTCAGAAATAAATGTCATTTTGGACTGTGCGCGTGCATCTTTCAAAGGCAATATTTTACAGCTAGAACACCCATCTATTTTGCTGTATTTTCACACGCATAACAGCTGCAGTTACTGGTTATTACTTACTTGGTGACCAATTACCCATAGTGCTTCATAAATTCAGGATTAGATTCCGACACTTTAACAAATATTTGTTCTTCATTTGATGATTGTTTTTTTTTTTTTTCTGAAAGGTGGAATGAAATTGTTCATCTGAGGGATGAGAATTGTGAGGACGTAGGACCAAATTAAATAACAGCTACATTCCATCATGCTCTTACTGAAGAAAAGTTAATGGGCTTATCTGTGAAGTAAGACGGTGTGTAGTAAAAATAGCAGAAAGTGTCTTAGAATTTTTGTTCTGCTGCGTATTGAAACGTTGCTTGCTTAGCTGTGCTCTAAAAAATACAGTTTAACCCTAGATCCAACCATTCCTTTGACTCTCGGGTGTAGGCAAAATATTAATGATGTGTACATCACAATGGGTAGTGGTTTTATCGCATTAATAGAAGTAATTATACGCGCTAATATGCTTTAAAAAAAGAATAAAAAAAAAGAAGCGAAATTCAAGGAAATGTTGATGAAATGCAATCACTTATGGGAAACAAATGCTGCAGCATTGTCTTTGTTTGGTTGATCAGCCCCAGCATTTTATCAAAGTTTGGCTGTCAGACTTGCATGTCTTTGCAAGCCTAATTGACGCTAATCGACTTGTAAAGAGGAGGAGTAAACTTAGAACATAATGCACGTATAAAGATCCAGAGAATTGGTAACTGGTTATAAATGCCTCAAAGTGCTTTCAAATGAAAAGCTTAAACAAAGGACTAACATTTGGATAATAAAGAAGTCCATTACGCTTAAATGGCTATGAACAGGTAAAAAAAAAAAAAAAAAAAAAAGGTGTTCTGTCAAATCAATAATTGTAGTGCAAAATTAATCACACATTTGACAAGACATGATTCTGTGTTATTTCTACCTCCTGTATCTGATTCCATCTGAACATCCATTATTAATAAAATAGTCTCTCTGAGAAATCATTACCCGAGAATAAATACTTTCAATTTATTTCTTTTTGCTAAAATGTAGATTTGAAATATTATTTTGCAATTCGTTCAGTGCCGATATTTCTTGAGAATATTTTTTCCATCTTAATTGTATCTTTCTCCCATTAGTTCCGTTCACATCATTCTTATCCTTTTCTTATTTCACACACGACTCAACCGTGAAACTGTGGCCTACATACAAAATGTCACTCAAACTAAGAGAGGCTGAGCACTCTCGATTTTAGGAGTAGATAGTATCAGTGTGTTTTCGACAGATTTATTTCTTCATTTATTTTCTACCAAAAAAAAATAAATATGAGGCCCGTGATAATTGATTACTGCTTTTGAATACTAAAAGTAGAGTTCATGAAAAATTCTGTTAGCGTTATAAATGGTTATGAATCTGGGTGGTGGGAGGAAACAAAATGAAAAGATCAAGTCTGGCTCCTGCTAAAGTACTTGAGAATATTGAGGAGAGCCAACAGACATGACTATTTAGATAAGAATGTTTAAGAGTTCTGTGAGGGTCAAATCTGAAGGATTTGATTTGATTTGATCTTCCAAAGGAGGGGATGGAAACTTTTGCTACACTAAATTACAACCTCACATTTTAATCCTGTGTATGAAAGTCCTCTTCATCAGTAAGTTTTGATTTTACTCCTGTATTCCATAACTTTTTAATATACCATCAGATTGTGATAATCTGCATTGCTGCCTTACAATCAAAGATTTTAAAGTAAATTAAAAAAAAAAGTAAAGTAAAAAGTAAATTAAAGTAAATTAAAATTTAAGTAAATAAACTCCGAGCATTTAATTCAATATAACTATAGCACTTTTGCTGCTCTTTTGTGTAATTTTTAAAATCTTAAAAGAAACCAAATGAAAACAAATATTTGATGCTTATTTCTGGAAAGCGTAATATCTAAACCACAATCATTTTGTAGCTTTCAAAAGTAGAAGTATTTGGATTCTCGATGTTCAAGTCTAGAAGTTCATCAGATCGTGTCACAGCATGTCAGGGGTTGGAAGGGACCTCCAAAGATCATCTCCATCAGCAGATTGCTACTCCTCCATTTTTTTTGAGTGTCTGGGTAATAAAGTCTACGGAAATAATGGAAGTACACTTTTTTTTTTCCACTGAAACATATTAAGTTCTCATTGGCAAACTTCAGAATGAAAATGTGAGCGTTAAACTCCATTCCTTTGTAGTAGACATTTGACTGTGCAGTTACTCTTACATTATTTTATTATGTTGACAATTTTATACTAGATATTCAGAGTTCATTATAATAATAGAGCACCGTTCATAAGACACATTTGCCTATGTGCTAGATAATGAAATATGATAATACACTTCGCAAGGCTACAATGCAATAAGAGTTCAAATTTGCTATATAAATGTAAAGAAGTAAATAACATCGCTGCAGATGGTATGTTGTGTTCCCAGTACACATTATATACAGTCCACAAAGGGCTCACGATAAAAGTTTTGAGAAGTCTCCAACTGGCTTAGGAAGTTTTACCAGCTTCTAAACTCTTTATCTCGAGACAGGGACTGGGGCTGAAGGTTAGACTCTGGTAAGCACACGTGCTATTGGCTATCAACATGTAGCTATCAGAATTCTGAGCTAAGTAGATGCTATTGAAAAAATTCCTTCTTGCAGGTATTCGATGGCTCTCTGTATTATTAATCTCCAGAGCAAAGGGTTGAAAGTGTGGCCGTGGTGAGGGTAGTGGTAAAACTCTTGACGTTCTCCTGGCTTGGGTCAGGATGTGCTGTAATGCCAGCTTGAACCGTGATTTACATTGAAACAGTGGGTGTCAAAATCAATCAATATATGTGCTTGCAAAAGAAAACAACCCCTCATGTAACGGTTGTGTACTGCCAGGCACTGGACACGCTCATCACAGCAAGGAACTCGCTGGAAGCCAAGGGAATGTCTTACAGCCCCTGGTCCTCTGTGTCACTGAAACCTGCTTCAGGAGGAAAGGCTGAGAGCCCTGGGGTTCTGCAGTCTGCAGAGGAGCAATATCCACAAATACCTAAGGGCTGGGCGTCCAGAAAGCAGGGACAACCTCTTTTCACTCGTGCCTGGTGATAGGACGAGGGGTGACGGATCCAAGCTGGAGTACAGGAGGTTCCACCTCAACAGGGGGAAGAACTTCTTTCCCGTAAGGGTTACAGAGCTCCTGGAAGAGCGCGGCTGTTGTGTGCCTCGCACCTGGTGAGGCGATAGGCCCTGGCAAGCCCTGCCCGGAGGGGAGAAGCGTTGCTCGCTCCCACTGTCCCCGCTCCCCTCGGGCCCCTTGCAGACGGGTTAACAAAAGGCAGAAGTTCTGCAGAGCTGGGACTCGGGCTTTTCTCCTTCTCCTGAGGGGAGGTGGGGGGAGGCGAGCTGACGGGGCTGGTGCGAATCCACACCGCTCCCGGGGAGCTGGGGCAGCCACCCAGACCCCTCGGGGTGTGAAGGGACAGGGACGAACCGCTCGGGGTGCAGCCACCCCCGGAGACCTGCAGGCTCGGCCCGGGCCAGGCAGACGTCGCCGGACCCGGGGCCGGTGAGAACCTTTCCTCTCTGCTCCTCGGGCCCTCACCGCCCCCCCCCTGTCCCTCTTTTCCCGCGAAATTCGGTGGCGCCGGCAAACGCCGAGAGCCCCTTTCTGGGTGCTCGGTTCCTCGGCCGGAACTCGGCAGCCGGTTTGTTGTTGTTCCTCCCGGTCACTGTCGCGGCTCTGCCGCTGCCGGGGGGGCACAAACACCCACCTCCCGCCTTGGCCACCGACGGGGACCAGACACGCTCCCCAGAGAGGCTGTGGAATCTCCTTCTCTCTCCTTCTCTGGAGACTTTCAAGACCTGTCTGGATGGATTTCTGAGGAATCTGCTCTAGTTTGATTGTGATCTCGTTTGATTGTAGTCACTTTGGAGATCCCAGTTTGCCTGTGTACCATCTCTTACCTCCTCCCCCCCCCCCATTTTTGTATTCATAACGTATTTTTTTATTTTT
Source organism: Actenoides lindsayi (assembly GCA_025331215.1). Taxonomy (NCBI): domain Eukaryota; kingdom Metazoa; phylum Chordata; class Aves; order Coraciiformes; family Alcedinidae; genus Actenoides; species Actenoides lindsayi. The sequence continues at coordinate 32,900 of WTSP01005951.1, read as the reverse complement.
TAATGTATGGCATCGTGTGTCCTGGCACTTAACTGAATTCCAGTTTGGTTTTACATGGTGTTTTTAATTTTAATCGGTATTACATGCCAGTTGTATTTCTGTAGACCTGGATGTGCAGCCGAGACACAAAAGGGAACTTTTCACTGAATCTCTTCTGCTGTCTGGAGATAATTCTTGGACCCACCGCATGAAAATGCTCCTAGGCAGAGATACCATTTCATCCAATGTTGGACCATACTCAGTAAGTAAAACCAGAGGAGAGCTGTTCTGTGGTGAGGTGAAGGTGTCCACCTTTTTCTCACGAGTAGAAAAGTAAAAAAAGTCTAGTAAAAAAGTCAGAATTCTTTAGAATCATCGAGCTGCTAAGTAATTGCAAGCTCTTGACAAAGAACCTAGACTTTTAGAGGTGATATGGCCTTTGGGGTTATATTAAGCAGAGAAAAATACCATTGACCACTGCATTTGAAGTGGTAGAGTCTTCATAATTGTGAATAATGTGCTCTTGATGACTCGGCCTTTTCCCTTGGGATCTGGTGTGCTTGCATTCTGAAAAAATAGTTAATAAGATTTGGAACAAATAAATGGCACTTTCTTCCCGAAGTGCAAAATGTGGTAGATCTGGAATGAAGTGGGATGGGACATTTGGATGACTGAATTTACGGACACTGTTAGCCAGGCAGGAGTATTGTTCTTGCATTTGGAGTGGGTTGGTCAGCAGCCTTGCTGTCCATTAGTTGAATGAATTGGAAAAAAATCCCCCGCCCAAATCTTGTGTTTTGTGAGCATTTTTCACAAGCTTTCTCATTTGAAAGGCTTCCCACATTGTGTGACCTCCTGCAGAAGTGATCAGAAGTCAAGCTTAATTATATTTCTAACGTAAAAAATGAAAATGAAAAATGGCAATACTATAGGAAATTCAGAGTTTTGAGGAAGTTGTATGGTTGGAAAGAATGATGAAGTAATTTTTTTTTCTTGCTGTTTAGGTTTTTAATGGTTTGTTGCTTGTTGTTTTTATTGGAATTTTGATATATTCCTGTTCTTTGCTGGAGAACACGATGAAACTTGTAGTTCTTATTGTCCCGTTTGAATAAATGATGACAGAGTTTGATTTGGGTGCCCTAATTGTCTTCCTGTTTTGTTCGAGTGCCACAATAGAAGCGGTTGTTGTGTTAAATGTAACTTCTCCCTTTTAGTACAAGGCTTTCTATATGTGCTTATCAAGTGGGTCTAGCAGATAACTCTTCTGTAGCTATTTGATTGACATGATGGCCATGGCACTTACTCCCCTACTTGAATGTATGCACTTCCATTATAAAATAAATTATAAATGGTATTGATCAGAGCTGAAAAAAAGGTCTCTTCCTGATGTTTTTCTGAATGGCAGTTGTAGAATGCTCTCTTCAGGGAAAGCTTGCTGATTCTTGATTCATAAAGCTATTTTTCTTCATGTTGGAGGTAAGAACTCAAAGTGGAGATGGAACTAGTGCCAGAAAATGCCAAGGGTGTTTCTTTGTTCAGCTATTGGGAAGCTGACAGTTAAATATATTCTTGTCCCTTTCACTAAGTGTTATTATTACCTGTCTTTGCTCTGATGATTTCTGGAGCTGCCAATGTGCTGCTCGGGTTGACGCTGAGAACCAGTATAAATTCAGATTCAGAAATATGAATGGATTTCTTCATCAGAACAGATTTATTTATTTTTTTCACTTGCTCCGCCACAAATGTTGAGGATTTGTGCAAAGTTCTGCTGCTGTGATCATAGAAAAGCGAAGAGGATGTTGATTAACTTCAATTGTAGATAGAGAGACTTTAAAGTGGACTTTTCTTTCTCGGCCGATCACGTTTCCTTTTTTCATTAAGCGTTTGGCTGCGATATTGCAGGAGCAGTTTGACTGGTTTAGGATACCTAGCTCTTTTTTTCAGTTGTTCTGTTAGGACTCCATCATCTTGGGAGTTGCCCTGGCTCTAGGAATGCAGGCAAGAAACAAGAGAAGAAATATCACTATTTTCTTAGGGATGCCATGTCTCAAACTTACTTGACTGAGACCTGTGATGGATAAAGTTCCCACACAGGAAGAGTTTTTTGCTATTAATAAACGTTAAGTTTGCCTTTGTTCGTGATCTGCGTGACCAGCCCTTCTTTGTAACCCGATTTCTCCTCCTGTGAGTTTGCAGTTCTTTCTGGCACTGAAGGACTGTACGTAATTTATTGCACGGGAGTGTTTTATGCTTGCACGAGATGAACAGATGTTTAGAAAACAAAGCTCCTAGTCACTAGTTTTGTTACAGCTACACTAGTGATCAATTGTATGAATTTTACAGCATAGCTTTATTGGAATGGATGTTTCAGAGGCATTTCAATCAAAAGTGGTGCCATTTTGAGCTTGCAACAGAGGCTGAGATTTATTTTTCTGGCGGTGCAGTCCTCACAGATTATGCTTCACGCACCATTTTCAGGCATGCCGACATCTCTTACAAAACACAGAGATGAGCGTTATTTCATAGAGGTGGCACAAAGCAATACAATAAAATGGATTTATTTCGTCTTAATTTATTTAAAATGTGCCTAGACTGAACTGGGCTAAAATCTGTGCGATGAAATACCGCGTTCTCCTGAATATATCGGAGAAAGAAACCCGACGTCGTCGTAACGTTGGAAGGAAAAGAGGACTATGTGGCGTGGATGGGAATGGTTCTAGTGATGCATTTCCCAGTGTTGGCATGCAGATTGGATTTTCTGCTGTCCAGCAGTATATATTCACAGTAGTCTGAGCTGTCCTGTAAACTCTGTTTGGGAATACTCTTCAGTGGCTAGTGCAAGTCAGGACTTTGGTTTCTCTCCCTGGCTGGTTTGAAGGGATGTGAGGTGCAACCTCTGCCCGTTGCGATTAAAGACAAAACTCACTTTTTAATAGCATTAGTATTAGTGTTTTAAATACAGTCTGAGTATGGAGCTGTACTGCCTCGGCTAAACCAAGTCCAAGCTACGATGAATCTTTGCTGCAGAGTCTGACAGCGTAGCAAGGCTTATGTAGATAAAAAGTGGAAAAAACTGCCCAGCTTTGTTGTTCTGGGTAGTGATGTCTTATACAGGATGTGTTCCCTAGGGTGTACCTGCCCTGAAATGTCTCTAGAGCTAGTTCTCTGCATTCACTTTGATATGTGCTTGGTTTGTATACTATCAAATGTGTTATCCATCCAGCCAGCCAGCCAGCCCTTCCCACCTTCTTCTCCTCCCCCTCGTTCACAACGCCTGTCAAGGACACCAAAACAGAGTTATATCACAAAACTTTGCAGGAAAACAAGACAGGCTTTATCCTCTTACAGGGGAGACCACGTGGGGACCAAACACTGCCCTTTAGGATATTCCATTTCGCTTTGAGAGCATCAAGCTGCCGAAACTTTTAAGTGGGTGTGCCTGCTTCCACAGGTCTGGTTTTGCTGGCTGTAAATCCTAAAAGACAAGAGCCATTAGGGACCACAATGAGGAGGTTTAAGGTGGAATTCTGACTTTGGCCAAGCATCCGCAGATAGACAAAAAGAGATCTAGCTAAAGGAAACAGCATCTTAGATTCACATCCGAAAATTCAAACGCTTGTTTTGTGGCCAAGGAGTCTGTTGGGATAATGTTGAAATTGAGTTGAGAAAATGCCTGTACTGTGCACGACAGTGGTCAATTTTACTTTTAAAACCCCATCATTTTATTAAAAGCCTGTGGTTACCACTCTTCTGACAAAAACATCACTGATACTTTTAATTGATGTGATGCTAAATCTTCTGTGAAATAAAAACCCCAAACCTTTAAGGCTCAAAGAACCCAAATGAAGGCAACACAGGAATTTGATTCAAAGGAAATGCGGCACGGCAGCATCCCAAGATTTGCAACCGGTGCCTCATACTTTGTATCCAAAATCATCTTTAAGCACTGCTTTTCATACCTGAGAGCAGCGGCGGGGTTTGTCAGATCATAGCTTTTGGGTTGTGGTTGGCAGGGTTCCAGGGAAAAGCTTCAGTGCCCACAGCAACAAATATATGCTGTTTGCATCTGCCGGAGGTGAGCGTCGTGTTTGGCTTGGCCGTTGTCAGCCAGGAGTTGGTAGTGAGGAGTGTCACCTGCCTCTGGAGGCTTTTGCGCCCCTGAAGTCACTTGGCTGGGGCTTGACTGCATTAAAGGGGCATTAGGTGACATCAGCTTTAGATGACTGGTTTATCTGCTGGCAGGGCTGCAGCAGGCAGCTTCCCTTTGCTGCTTGTTACTTGAAGACTACAAGGGGTCACACTGCTGTGCCAGCCGCTGTGTCAGCGTGTGAACAATACCAAAATAAGGCAAATAATACCAAAATAATCCTAATTGGGAGGGTGGAGGGGGGGGGAAGGAAGCATCACCAGGGCTTTGCCAAATGTTGCCAGAATGCCAGGTTCGGATGTAAGAGCATCCCAGAGCTGACAAATGGCTTTTGGTGTGTCAGCTGCCTTCCTTTCTTTGACTCCATCTCTGTAGGAATTGCCGGTGAGGGTGGCAGCTGAGCACCACGAGTAAATGCAAAACATTGTAGTGCTAAGCCCTGGGGGAAAAGCAGCAGCTTCAGGAGCCTCTGACATGGAACAGAAGGTTTTTGCTCTCACGTGCTTCAGGTGAGCAGAGGATAAGGAATTGCTCAAGTGCAGGAGAATAATGTACAAGAAGTCCCGCAAGCAAAACCCATCCAAGATGAGTGAGACAATTTGGATTGCATTAGGAGTAAATCCACTCTAGCCAGGCAAGGTATTTAATTACGGCATTTCAGTACCCATAATCACTCCCAAAATGTTGTAAAGATACGTTTTACATTTTTTCCTACCAATACTGTGTTTAGTGTCCTAAAGAATGATGGGTGGCACCAAGGTGAAGTTGCTTTGCTTCATTTGAACTAAGTGCACAGAAGTCAGAGATTTGCTCAAGTGCCTGGGGTTACTGGTTTTGGCAGTGTTTGGCATGTAGAAACCTCATGGTACTGAAAATTCAGGTGGGCTAAATAGACATTCTAGATGGTTTGTCTCCTGAAATACTGGGAGGGAGTGTATGGAATTGAATCGTGAACAAAGATGCACATTTTTTTCTACCTGTCTCTTACATTTTTGATGATCTAAATGAAAACTGGAATCTGAGTAGCCTGTAAATGAGGACAAATATTCAGTAACTTGTTCTGAACCTGATTCCATGTCTTTTGAACGTAAAATTTCTCTTGATGGTTCTGTAGCCTTATGCATCTGGTAAGGTAGCGATGGGGAAGCATGAAGCATATGGAAAAAATATAAACTAGTTAGGAAACGTTAGGAAAACTGGGCATGGTGAGAGATACTCAAGTTAGGAATTCTTTCTAGCACACAGGACATCTGGGTTGTCATTGCTAGAATCAAATTATGTGGTTTTAAATGTGGTTTTAAATGTTGAAGACCCCTTGCTGGCCTGGGTTTGGGTGTGTTCTGCAGGGCTGGGTAGTTTAGATTAGCCCCGTCATGGAAAAAGTGCTCAGATAATCCTCTGGGAATGGTTTGTCTCTGCTAAATGTACATTTGGGGATCTCTTCTCATGGTAGGAGGATAGGTTGAAATCAAAACTGCAAGATCCTCTCATGTTGTGAAAGAGGAGTCCAAAGTAGTCGGGGAAGTTTAAAGCCAGTGATACACACAACTTGAGCTTCACTTGCTGTTGTGGAGGGTTCTGTCATGAGGTTATAGTGAGCTTGCCTGGTGGCCAAACCAGCAGAGATGGGTTTTACTATGGGCACAGTGGGAAACAGTGCAGGACCACACAGGATTTCTCAGCGAGTGCCTTTAAGCTCAGTGATTTCTCCAGAGGAATAAATACTTTGGGCCAAATAACCTGCTAGGTCAAGAAAGGTGCAAAATGCTGCTTGGCCTATTCAGTTGCTGCGTGAGAGCAAATGAACAGATTATTCTGTCCTCTGGGCATCAGTTAACCTGTGGGGATGATTGTTTTTAACGGGAGTGTCTGAAAGCCATTCAGAACAAGCCCTAGTTTGTCTGTTGTCTCCCGTGATGCTTTTATGCCCCAAAGCCTCGGTGGTGTTCAAAAAAGCAACCTGGATACTGTTTTGTGTTCTGAGTCTCCCATTTGCATCCCTACTACCTACGTAGCTAATACAGCAGTGTAGTGACCACTCTGATTCAGAAAGCAGGGCAGGTTTTATTTTAGGAAAAATGAAAGACCTGCACTATTTTAGACCTTCCGTAGCTATTAGGTTATTATTCCTTCCAAAGAAATGAACGCGCTACATACATTATTTAGCATTTCAAATGGGAAAAGTTGAAGTGGACGTGAGCTCACCTTTTAGCAGACTCAGTTAAACATCATATACCTCAGTAAGATGGATCGTTTAGTCGCTGCTAATACATCTTTCTTGGGTGGGTATTATCCCACTGACTTCAAGCTTGGGTTCAGCCCAGTTGCTCTTAAAAGAAACTGTGGATAATCAGAAATGCCTTTGAAGAGGCTCACAAACCTTTGGGGTTTTTTGCTTTTAAGACCTGGAGCCACGTAATGCTGCTGTACCGGCTGAAGGATGTTATGCAGGAGTGAGGTGAGAGCTGGAGCCAGGTAATGCTGCTGTGCTGGCTGAAGGATGTGATGCAGGAGTGAGGTGAGACCTGGAGCCAGGTAATGCTGCTGTACTGGCTGAAGGATGTTATGCAGGAGTGAGGTGAACTCTTTTAGGTTTGCTTCTATTTTAATCTAGAGCAGAATACAAAAAACCCAACCCAAATCATAGCAGGTTAGGAACAGCTATTGGCCAAAGCTTCCATTAGCAGCAGGTATTGTGTTTTCCTGTTGTACTTTGACGCTCACTGGGCTACAGGGACACTGGTCTAATGGGGGTCTAGTGGGGGGGGGGGGGAGGGAAGTGTGGAGCTGCAAAGAGGTGTTAGATGCATAATGCACAATTTCTTCTCTGCTGTGTCTGGCACACCCCATTTGGTGGTAGCAGCTATGGAAAAACTAGCTGATTTCCCAAGAGAGGGCATACTGTACGTGTTCAGTGCCTAAACCATTCCACAGGAGAAGCAAAATAACACAGGAATGCCATGGGAAATCCCTCTTCTTTGATACCTTAAGTATCTATTAGAGAAAAACGTGACACACGTAGTGCGAATAAATGTACGATTGTTTGAATGCTGACCGCCAAATAGCTGATAGCAATGCTGAGTTTTTGTCGTAGCCTCAGGATAGCCTCATTTGTTTTCTAACCTGCACAAATACTGGTGATGTTGGCAGGGAACAGAATTTCAGTGTTTCCCATCTCATATCAGGTATGGAAGCAAAAGCTGTGTTTGTGTTAGGGATCAAATGCACCCATGTAAACAACGTGACAACCGCAATGCTGTCGATACCATCTGGAAAGTCATCCTGAGACTTGGACATCTGGACCAGAATTCTGTCCTGCAGTTCTTTTATCTGCAAGACACCTAAGTTTGATGGTAAGCTTCTCTGAAATGGACTTGACCTGGCTGGCGTTTGGGTGGACTTGGCTTGGCTGGCTTTTGGGTGGACTTGGCTGGGTTGGCTTTTGAGTGGACTTGACTTGGCTGGCTTTTGGGTGGACTTGACTTGGCTGGCTTTTGGATGGACTTGCCTGACTTTTGGGTTCATTTCATAGGCTTCTTGCTCCTTTGTGTTTTGTTTAAAGTACTGCTGATGTCTCTGGCTTGCCTTTTCCTCTGTCAAAATGGACTCTGTTGCAGCATCTCATTGAACGATGATGAATTGGTATCAGGTTTAGTGAAGGGAGAGAGGTGGGGCTTGTTTGGACTTAATTTGTCTAGAAGCTGTGAGTCTTTCCAAGTCTAACATACAAGCTTCAGGGCTGCTCTACTCTGTCAACTTGTCAGTCTTCAGACTCTGAGGTTTTGTGCAGCAGTTTGTCCTTTATTAGTGTCCACAAAGCATTTATCATGCAGAGAGTGTTGCTATAATTAAATCACACAAAAAGAGTGAAACACAGAGTCCAAGTTCTAATCAGAGGTGCATGTCACCTTGTAATAAGACTGTTCAATCTCCTCAAATAGCCTGATCTCCAACTGACTTCTTGGTGTTTCTCCAGCTGATGCCAAAACCTCATCTGCTGTTCTCTGGGGAGTTGTTCCCTGCTCCTAAGGATGGAGAGAGCACCTGATGGCCTTTCACTTCCACTCCCTTGTCATCTTTCAGCGTGACATTTGGGTTCAGTTTCTGTGTACTGTAGCCTGTGGAGTCAGGAAAAGTGAAGAGAGTACTAAGAAACCTTAAAAAGAGCTGGTGTCAGCATGAGTATTAGAGACATCATGTGAGTATTTCAGCCAGAATAACATTCCTGAAGTGAATACTGGGGGTTTTTTGGTTGGCTTTTTGTTGTTTTGGGGTTTTTGGTTTTTTTTTGTTTGTTTGTTTGTTTTTGTTTTTTACTTTTTTTAAACATTTGTGTCAAAAGTTTTTGGTTTTCTGTTTTGTTTTTTGTTTTTTTTCCTTGTCTGCATTGTCCTGATTTTGTCTTCCTGCTGCTGTTGTTAATTATTGTTTTACTTGAAATTCTAATCTTGGTTTAGGACATTCAGTTTTACCAAGCATTCCTGCATAAGGCCTGAAAGCGAAATCTTTTTTTCAGTGTTATATGTTAAGGTGAGCCCAGAGTCTTGATTTCTCTGCAGCCGAGTTGATAATAACTGGTTTTCAAAAATGTGGCTATGAAAATGAGCAAGTTGTGTGCTTGGTTGGGTTTTTTTCTGACTTTTTTGGTGACATTTGTCTAATAGTGAGTGTTTCCTGGGTTGTGAAATGGGTGGGCGGGTTAACAGTTTACCAGCTAATTACAGTCTCACATTGCTGTTCTGCTTTCCACCTTTGGTCCTGACCTTTTATAAGGAATTAGCTTCTATAAATCCCTGTTAAGGTTTGTCAGATTACTACTAGCATTTTTGTGTTGGTGTTTAGTCGAGATATCCTCCTTCCCTGTTCGGGTAGTGACAGTGTCCATTCTGGAGAGTGCTTTCCTGAGCTCACTTCAGCACGTGTCTGTTAAATCAGGCGTGGATGAAACCAGCAATGTGCTACTCTTCTGCTGTTGTTGCTTCTCTAGCAGTTTCTTTCCTGCGTGCAAAGCCATTTACACGTGATGGAGTCTGGGGCAGATGGCACTTCTTCAGCTGAGCTTCCAAAGTTTCATGTCAAGCTTCCTTTGAATGAACGTGCTGATTTCTGAAGAAAGGCTGATTATTGGAATATTGCAAGGGATTATTAGACCATTTTCCTCAGTGTTTTGCCCCGCCTTCCGTTGGCAGCAATACCAGCTTGACGTGAATCTTCTTTGCGTTGTATCAGCATCTTTTGGTATGTTTTGTCCTTCAGCATCTTACCTAAACTCTTTATCAGAGCAAGAATGCATGAGCAAATCTTACCTGGTGTAAAGTTTAACCTCTTTATATACCTTTTCCATTACCCTAGGTGATTTATAGCTTACCAGCTCACGCTTCACACTTAACTAATTTTTTGTAGGATCTCTTCCAAGGCTACATAATAATGGCCACAGTTTGTAGTGGCCAGTGACCTTCTCTAGCAGTAATTCCTTCCCCTGGGCATTGCGATTGATTTGCTTCATCCTGACGTGGGAAGAGGCAAAGTGTGCCTCTTGCCCTGCCTCTCCCATGAGCGTGTGGTGGCACTGGAACCGAATCAGGGAATGCTGCAGCTTGTAGGGTCTTCTCCATGGCAGCGTCAGGAAGAGGAGGGTGCTTGTAGGCAGCTTCCCCCTGTGCTGCGGTACCACTTAGCTCAGAAACACCATTTACAGGTGGCTTTGGGGGTGTTTGGAGACACCGGTCCTCGGGGGGATTTGTTCTACCTGTGAAGATCGGAGGAGAACCTGGAGGGGCTTCAGTGGGGGGGTTCAGGTGACAACTTTTGTGTCTCTGGACCAGTGGTGCATCGTTTTGCCCCAACCACTGAAGGAGGTTTCAGCCCCAGCCTTCTGTATTCAGACTGTTGAATCAGTCCCTAAAGCAGGGGATCAAAGTGCTAAAGTTCAGTTTAGATTTTGGGAGTGGCCTCTCTCCTCTCTGTGTGGAGACCCTTCCCCCTTGGTCAGGACATTGTCCAAGTTGACTTCTAAGATTGAGACCCCTTAGCTGGAGTGGTAAGTGACTATTTAGCGTGCTGTAAGTTTGTAAAAGGGGGTGATTAACTAACACATGTATAATATTTAGCATGCTTTCTAGTGTGTTATAGTATATTCTTGTTTTCAGTTTGTAAGAGTGCATTCAGCCACTGCATCCAGAAAAACCTGCGTATTAGATTTCAAATAGATGTTTTGCTTGGGCCTCACAGTTAAACCTGGGAGTTCAAATAAATCATTTGCTTAAACCTCTCAATGCAGCCTCTTTCCACCACCTGATCCCTTCCTAGAGTTTAGCACGTGTGTGGGTGAAAGCAGGTAGATGCTTGGGAAGTATGCTATGAAATGTATTTCTGGCTCTATGGAGTTCAGTATCTTTGAACTTGTGGTATACAGTGTGAAGAAAACGAAACACAAGTTATCAATAAACCAGACAACTGCTTATGCTGGCAGTTGCACAAACTTCTGAGGATTTAGGGAATCGGATAAAAACGTCGGAAGGGAACAGACCGGTGTGTTTGGTTGGAGACAGTTTCACTTTGTCTGCCCTTTGCCTGCAGAAAAGGGGAAGGGAGAGGATGGCAAAGAAAAGATGGATACTTTAGAAGATGCCAAGTGAGGGTATTCTTCCTTCCTTTAGTGGATTGTTTCTTGGAGGAGCAGGGGATCTCCAGGGACCTTCAGCCAGGGTGCCAGTGTATGGATGGACCCCAGTGACTGCTACCCCTGAATTCTGCTCCCCTCTGCTTCAGTCAGTTAATCACTGGAGCTCACTTGTGCCTGAGAAATTACTCCTTGGATAATTACTCCTTGGTAACAGGATGACTGCAGATAATACAACTTGTAAGTAGAAGTGAACAATTCTCTTCAATATATATGCATAATAGCCAGGAAAAAAAAGGCATCCGTAGTAAGTTGTGAGTGTTCCCTTCAGTTCTAACCAGCAAACCTGGAAATATTTAAAATGGAATAGTTGGCCCATTCAGCACAGGAATAAAGTGAAGTGTGTGATTCCATTTAATCTCGGTATTGATCAGAGGACAATTGATCAGCCAATCTCCTGAAAACACTGAGAAGCAGAACAGTGGGGAAAAGAGAAACTGTATTCTTCTGACATAAATTAGCAAAAAAAAACCCCAAATCATATATATATATATATATATATATATGTAATAAAGGTGTGCTAGTGTAAGGAATGAATTATCTTAGCAGGCAAAACTCTCAGTTAATAAAAAAGGAGGGTGATGGGAGGGAGATGGCAAACTATGTGGCTGAATTACCTGTGTGTATAAGGTTGCACGATAAATGAATCTAAACAGCAGTCATTAAGTATAATTTTAACAAGATCTCAAGAACAACAGTATAAGCAATTGAAGAGGCAACAACCCATGGTGGGGCTGTAGCCTGTTCTTTCCTCCAGTGATCATGATCGCACGCTAATTACAATTGTCAGTAACAACATCCCGGGGTAAGCAGGAGAATTTTGCCCTCATCTTTACATGAATGTGTTGTGAAAGGGAAGGTACAGACCACTCTGTATAGGAAAGGGGAAGAAAAGAAAGAGGAAAAAGTACTGAACTAGACAGCCAAAGGGCTTGAGAAGAGGATTTTGGATAAGTGAAGTAACACTACTACTAACAACAATAATAATAATTAATAATAATAATAATAATAATAGCCTTCTAGTCCAAATGATATTGCAAACAATGTTTCTGCTTCCTTTTGACAGCTTACAAAATTTGAAATGGAAATTTAAATACTCCTTCACCCTGCAGCATGAGGCTTCATTCAGTCAAGACACAGGTTTGAAGGACTCGGCTCTGAGAAAGGAGGCTCAGCATTTTTAGCTGGCAGTTAGAGCCCACACTCTTCCTCCCTCCACCTCTATTATTGTGCTCCCTCTCTGCTGCTTATTTACAGTCACCTGCTTTCTAATTAGCATCCCAGCAAGCCACACACTTCCAGTATATTTAACCTCAGCTCATGACACTGTAGCCATTACTGTTGGGATTGGGGAGGATGATTGGTTGAAGACCTGTTCCAGAGGACACCTTATTACTGGTACATGGCAGGTATCGATTACCAGAAAGGTCTAACGGGGCTGTAGTCATCGGAAGTCTCCAAAGTCAAGGTTTAGGGAAGGTTTCTTCCACAGAGGGCCATGAAAAGTGAGATTTCTGTCATACTTCTACACAGAGACGTTCAGAAGAATAAGAGAATCGTCGGTTGCAGTCTCTTAGAATTCTGAAGACTTATCTTTTGAAATGTAAGGAAGGAAATGAATTTAATATATTTAAATTCTGATCAGCAAAGCCACAGGATGATGGTTAATGCACAGGTGAAAAAGCATAATTACTTTTTTTTTTTTACAACCATGATTTCATCTGAAATGTGGTTGATCCACAAATTTTTACAAGGGGAAGCCAGTTTAGGCAAATTTAATCTATGATCTCTCTGACATCATTGTGTAAAAAGATCAGTCCTTCAACCTGAAAAAATAGCCTCCAGATAGGCAAAGACTGACATTTCCTTTTTTAACATAAAAGTGCCTAGTATAAGAGATACCTTCATTTTTTTTTGGCACAAATGAAACTGGGTTGAAGAGAAACTATTTGTTTATTCTGAAAGGTAATCAAACAATTGAAACTTCTGCTAGTTCATTGAAATCTGGAAATGCTGGCAGAGCTTGAGGTATTTGGGCAGTGCTTGGTCCAGTCTTTCCTCTGAGGCATTGAAAGGTCTCAAGGTATATTGTCCAGGGCAGATTCTTCTACGGCTTGTGAACTTCCTATTCAACTTCTAAGCATCTGTTTCAAACATTGGGTAGTGACTCTGTAGCACATTAATCAGATAAGATGTAATGAATTATTACTGGAGTTTTATGAGCATTCCTTTAGAATGCTATTATGAGAAATAATTAAATAATACATTTGTGAGAAGTGGGCTTTCCTTTTTTTTGTTTTGTTTCCCATTGGTAAATGGAATTCTGCTGCGATTTCTTTGATCAGCAGGAAGAAAGGGATAAGTCCTTATGTTTCTAGGAGCAGAAGTAGACATGTGAAAGTCTCAGACCAGATCATCTTTTTTCACCAACGCGTGGTGATTGCAGAGTGTTGTGTAGTTCTTGCAGAAACTGGTGTGGATGTACCTGAAGATGATGAAATGGTGGCTATGTGGGAAGAGCGATGATAACAGAGAGAGGAACCTCAGAGGTGTTCTCCATACTTGTGGTCTGCCCGTACCAGCCTTTTTTTTGTGGTTTCTGAGATAAACTCAACTTCATAGGGGAGAAGGAAAGAGCATTATGTGTGACCTACCTTTAAACTGAAGGATTTGGAGAAAATAGAAGTAACAACCCAAAACATTTCTCTAGGAAGAAACTATAGCAGTATCTTCTAGCATGCTCTGAACTCTACAGAGCACCTCAAACCTGAAGTTCTGACCCAGCTCTGGAAATGCTGGGCGAGTACAGTTTGGTTTCTGCTGATGTTCTCTCATGGAGCCGTGTAACCCAACGCTTCTGTTTTCCAAACAACAGAGAACTAGAGTTGAGTATTCCCTTTGCCACACTCGGCGTTGTTAAAAATACATCCTGTCCTATAACTTCTGCATGCTGTGGGTTAATAGATACCATCTTTGATGTAGTATAATGTGGTGGGTAGAAAACATGAGGTTTAGGTGCAGATTCAAGATAACCAGCTGAGAACAGTAGAAATTCTTAAATTAGGTGTTAGACGTCGACAAGACAGCTGTGATTTTTTGTTTAGATTTGGGCACGTGGACACCAGTATTATTTTGGTAACATTCTTCAGTTTCCTGCCCCAGTTTTGAAGTGTTTTTTTTTAATGGAAAGACACTAAAAAAGAAAAATCTTCATGGCAGGCCAATTCAGTCAGTTGTGCAGCGCGTGCTCCAGAAGTGATGCGTAATGCTCAACACTTTGCAGGCTTCAGGCACGTTGCACGTACATTCCTAGGGGCTCAAAGCCCTGGGAAAGGGGAAATGAAGCAAAGTTGCATGAATTTGAAGAAAAAAAACCCCAAAATTAAACTGAAAATGCATTTAGCTTAAGTTTGTTCTAGGTACATAGTAAATGAGACACTGGTGTTCTCAGTTCTGGAACACAGGCCATTCAATGAAGTTGGAAAAAAGTATAAAATGAGTGAAAAGAAAAGTTTTTCATCTCATATGTGTTTAGAAGTTTGGGAACCCTTTGCCAGAAGTCATGTGGCATGACAGTTTTAGCCCATTAGGTATGAGGAATAGGTTTTTCTAACACGATGCGTCGTGACCTATTAGGAACTTTAAAATAAATTAAATAATTTGTAAAGGGAAATCTCAGGGGCAGCCTGGTAGACTAGATTGGCCCCTGAGGTCAATTATCACCTTTAGATTGCTTTTGTAGGCACCTTTATGTTTACTGCCTGTGGAAGCTTTTTCACACTCGCCCATCTTTTGCTTTTCTTCTGGAAGAACTCAGGAGGAGCCAGTTTTTTTGGAAGTGGATGAAAGGGAATTGTAATGGAGAGAACCCTGCACAAAGGATGTGAAGCTAAAGCAAAATACTGAGTTTTGCTCAGTTGCTCTTCTTTGATTTTCTTTTTTCTTCTTAGTGAGAAGATAATAATACTAATATTCATAGTGAGAAGAAATGGTGTCCACTAGAAACATGCATGAGAGTAGAGTGCACATGAGACTTCATCCTTTTACAGGGATTCAATAAAGGAAGCCTTTCTGAAGGGTCCTGTGCTGCTTATTTAGGTCATTTTAAATGTCAGTCTGAATAAATGGGAGGCTATATATCATCTTCTCACCCTAAATTTATAGGTTGCAATATGTAAAGTTTGCACTAGAAGTTTCTTAAAGTCGCGTTATTAGGAATAGGGTTTTTTTTGTCTTGTAAAAAATTGTGTATGGCAATGTCTCTGTGAAATAGTAAAATCAAATGAAAGTCTTATGAAGAATTCTAAGTTTTTGAAACCTAGAAAAGAAAGCTTGCTTTATTTGGAAGAAAAGCTTGGATTTATGACACACACACACATGCCCCCCCTTGCCCCCCCCCCCAGTGTAGTGAAAAAAAGCCAATGGATCTATGAGTCACATTTGGCTTCAGTGGTGAGGGAAACTGACTGATTTCTTCAAATCTCACCTTTGTACCTCAAATTTGAAGCCAAATGTAGACAGTATAAATTCAAGGCAAACCACTTCAATCTATTAGTACTTAAAACCATATTTTGTTTATTGCGTCCAAATGCATTTCAGCTTAAAAAATACAATAAAATACAATAAAATACTAAAATAAAATAAAATAAAATAAAATAAAATAAAAATTGAAATT
>WTSP01005951.1:3669-14471 GCA_025331215.1 Actenoides lindsayi | reverse complement strand
TGGGCACTACAGAAAAGAGCCTGGCCCCTTCCATTTGACACCCACCCCTCAGATATTTATAGCCATTAATAAGGTCCTCTCTCAGTCTTCTCCTCTCCAGACTGAACAGCCCCAGTTCCCTCAGCCTTTCTTCACAGGGGAGATGCTCATGTTCCTTAACCCAGGGCAGCCCACAATGAAACAGAGCCAGGCAGGTCTTGAAAGTCTCTAGAGAAGGAATGATAGCAAAAGGAATCTGGTAATTTTCTAATCTGTAGTTTAAGTGCACTTTTTAACTTTCAGCATAAGGGACAAGAACTGGTTAATCCTGACCGTGGATGCTTCTTGGTGTTAAAGCACTACGCATTGTAAGACCTCGGGATTCCAAATAATTCCAATAGCCTTTGAAATTAAAAGGGCCCTCAATTAAAAATTTAAAGATTTGACTGTCCCTGGAAGTGACAGGACATAAAACCAGTCCAGAGCAGCTTCTCCTCCGTCAGTTACAAAACCATAAAGGCAGAGAAGGAATAAATACCAGGGAAGCCCTGATTAATCTCCCTGCGCTGTAGTGCCACTTCACGCCGTTGTAACGCGGACCCTTCCCTCCCATATTACTCAAGAAATACAAACAAGAAGCATTTATTATCTCCCAAGTAGTGTGTGCTGGAGAGTGCTGAATAAGGAAGTGAGGTATTGCAGCTGTTATCTTCGGAACTAACTGCTACTGCGTGTTGCATGACCAGCCCTGGCAGGGTTTTTGTTCCCATGGATGAATAGGCCATAAATCTGTCGCCGCTGACACCGCCAGCACTGCTGGAGAGTGGAAAAGGGAAAATTTGCAGAGGAATCTCGTGGTCTTTGCTTGCCTGGAAAATGAGTTCAATAAAATGGAGGTGATCAGTGCTTATTTATAGGCCCGGCTGGTCCATCCAGCACTGGCTGTCAGGGTTTAACTCGGTGTTGCCTCATTTCTGCGCGCTCCGTAAAGCCAAGCGTGGCACCGGAAAGAAAAAAAAAGCTGGTGTGATGCTGGGAGGCTGTGCTAAGGCACAGGCTGTTGGGAACAGAGAAAGCAAAATGAAGAGAGGAAAAGAGAAAAGCTGGGATCAGCTGTAGAGGAGGGGAGTGGAAGAGGCTGGCGGATGCTCCAGCCCTGAGAAGGGATGCGGGGCTGCGGAGCATCATTTTTTCCAGAGTCCTGGGTTGAAGGTGCTTGGCAATTCTTGCTGTGTCAGAACAGCAGATTCATCTGGAGAACTCTGGAAAGAAAGCATTTTATTCTAATTGAGGGAAAGGACTAAAGAGTGGGGTTTTTTTTTTTCTTTGGCGGGGTTTTTTGTTGGGTTTTTGTTTGGTTGTGGCATTTGTTGTGGGGGTTTTTTTGTTTGTTTTTGTTTTGTTTCTTTTGTTTTTTGTTTGTATTTTGTTTTATTTGTTGGGTTTGTTTTGTGGTTTGTGTTCTGTTTATTTACTTATTTATTTACTTTTTGTGGTTTTTTTTTACTTACAGTTCCCACTTACACCCTGAACCTTTCTATAACGTGGGTGTATCCTGGTCTACGCAGAGGGCCCTTATATGGATTAGTGTTAGATAGGAAAGTGTTCCAATAAAACAAATTCTACATTGTAATTTAGCAAAAAGAAATTTTGAGGGCTTTTAAAAATCTTTTTTAGTAGATGATAACAAACCAAGGCATTTTAAAACTCGTTTTGCTGCTTGGTGACACTCTGTGGATAAACCCACGGTAACTCATTTCAGGCCTCTGCAAATAGGTAATTGGAACAAGAGGAAAACTAAAGATTCGTTAAGTAGAGAGAACAGGTCGGTGCTAATGTTTTTCCTTAAAAGGGGGCGGAAAAAAAAACCCAGAGCAACAACAAAAACCTAATACAAACCCCAGACACAGCTGAGAGTTTCACCTGTAAATACTTAGAAAAGTTTAAGACCAACTCACCTGGTGTAGAGGTGGTTCCACCTCCTCAGTTTGGGAGCTTTGCTTCACTGGAGGGAAGGTAGTTATGGGTTTGAAACCAGTCAGGGCACACCATGACTGGGAACAGGAAGAGTCTATAACCTAGGTTCACCGGAAAATTGCAGTGAAAGAATTTTTCCTCACCTAATAGTTTTATCAGTTGTTTTAAGCTGCCTATAGATACATTTACTTGCTGTCTTCAAAGGAGCTGAAGTAAATTCACATGTTCATATTTCTTTGTTCCACAGGATAGTGAAGACCTGTAAGCTACTGCTCTTGTTGTCTTTGATGGAAGTGACCTCTGCCTGAAAGCAGGGAAGATGTGGAATAACTCCTCTGAGTAAGTGAACTTAATGCATGACATCATGATGCCCTGGGGATACGTGTTGTTGTTTTGAGTAAGTACTTTAAGAAGGAGTAATATTACAAGAGCCCGAGAGGCCGTTGCATGAGAGCCTTTGATGAGTTGTATTTCTGCATCCAAAGTTGTGTTGCAAATGTAGTTGGAGGTCAGGTATGTAAGGACAGTAAATACAATTTTCCTTCTCTCAGTGGAATTTGTCACAAAATGAGAAGCAGGAGAAGGGGGGAATTTGTAGTCTTTAATTTCTTTTCAGGTTCTTGGTGTGTGCATTCGATTAAATAAGTAGTTTAAGAAAACAGACTGCAGTATGTTTCTTCAGTTTTGCAAATCCTTTTAGCTGTAAGGCTGAGGTGTAAAATTTAACTGTCTTGCCTTTCATCTCTTTATGGAAGCTGAAATATTGACTGATCTTTTCTTTTTTTTTTTCTATTCTAGCACTCCAAAATTTATTTCAGTATCTCAATTAGTGCAAATTTACCAGAAAGAAAAGTACAATTTTGTTTTGAAATTGCTTATCAGAGTAGTAGTAAAAGGTTTCAAAGACATTTTGAGCCATTTCAACATGCAGACAGGCTTTAAAGGGAATTTCCAAGAAAAATGCCAAATGAAGTGATGACGCTCATTACTGGAGTGTTTCACAGATCATTCAGAGCTACTCCAGGGACAATGCTTGAGTTATACGCAAAAATATTACTTGACCTTTTGTGACTTCTTCCATTTCCAGTCTCTTGTATGCTGTGATTTAATTGGTGAGCCTGTGAATTTTCTGGGTAAACACTTAAAAAAAAAAAAAAAATCCCAACAACCTAAACTACAGTTGAGTTCTTTGACATCTTGGTCATTCCAAGAAAAAAATCTGAGGTATGCAAATAGTTGCTGAAAAGGTCTTTGTAACTTAAATCTTAAAAATTCTTTCTTTTTATATAGCAACATCTAATGAACCCTATGAACACTTTTCTACCCTGCAGTTCAAGCGTTTTGGCACGTGTTTTGTTAACAACCCCCCTGTTTCCCTTCTTGCTAGTCATCTTTCCAAGACAGCATTAAGTGTTTGCAATATAATTGTTGGTGCATTAAAACAAGGGGTTTCCTTTTCATTAAGTTAAGAGATCTTGGCTCTTAGGACTGGATGATTTTTTGAGGTCCCTTCCAACCTGCGAGATGATCTCGTTTTCTTTCTGAGACCTGAGTCTGGATTATCCTCCAGTTCATCACACCGTTCTTGCTCGTGGTGATGGGTGTATTTTCCCTGTAAAGAAAACTATATTATTTGTTGTCTGTAAAGAGTATGTGCCCAAAGTCTGCAGAGTCCAGGGGGAATTCACAGCAGATTGGGAGCAATAACTCGTTAGATTCAAAAGCTGCATAAACAGATGCTGAACTTTTGAAGCATGTGATTCTAGCTTGTGCTTTTTTTCAGTCAGGTGTTGAAAGACATTACAGCAGTGAACGTCCCTGTGCAGATCATCAGTGTGCACATACACTGCCAGGATGCCCAAGGTTAGAATGCACTTCTTGTGTGTGTTTCTACTGGGGAAAAAATTGAAGACAAGCATAAGATCTCAAACTGAGAATTTTCTTTGCTCTTGAATAGGTACTTGTACCTATTTGGCTATTTTCTTAGAATTTACTTGTGCTGTTTACAGATGCTGCCTTCAAATGATGACTAAAACTAGTTACACCCAGAATGTTGCCAGTGTAGAACCTGGCATAAAAAGAAGCAGCGAGTCAGCTGTGTTGTGGAAAGCCAAAGAAGTGAGGAGGAAGGAGACTTGCACTTCTCTGGTGTAACATGAATTGTGTGGTGATCATTCATCTCATCAGAGTGGTGGGGTTTAATTAACTACAGCCACAACTGTTTACATACAATAAATCAGGTGGGGAAACATGGTAGGTGATAATGACAGGCACTTGCCAATGGATCCTGAAGCAATAAGTGTTGTACCATGTGCCAGCTGCATGTTGGGAGTGAACCAAGGAGGATTAAGGGAGAGTGGTGCAAAGAGCCCTGACAACAGACAAGTATAAAGCTTACTGAAAAGTTTAGCCAGAGATGTTTTTTACTTTATTTTACTTTACTTTTACTACTTCATCTTCCTTTACTTTTCAACTAAGAGAAACAAGAGGAAGGGAGGACAAAGAAGTGAAAAGGTATTTGTATTAAATAGTTAATATTGAAAACATGTATATTACTTTTTAAACATATTCAACTGCAATGTTTTAGGGTAACTTTATGTTCTGTGCTGAATGTAAGAGCACATTCCCAACAATGTGTACTTGTGACTACGCGAGTGCAAGCACACATCTGCAAGGGATGACCTAAATAAGAATTGATTGGACTCAGTGATCTTCAGAGGTCCCTTCCAACCCCTGCCATTCTGTGATAATCACCCAGGCTGGCTGTTGAAGTGCTTTGGTTAGAAGGAGGAGACCCTTTAAGAGGCTGGTGAGGCTGTATCAAGCACTGTGGATTGAAACAAAGCAAGATGCTCTTCTAGCCTGGGCTTTGTGAAACAGATCTAAGACAAACCTATCTCCTGCAGACAACTTCTAAACAAGATTTGGTGGATCAAAAAATAAAGACCTGTTGATAGTATGGTATTTATGTCAGAACTAAGGGTGCATTTTGTAACCTGAATATGCAAGATGTTATTAAATGCCCAATGAAAATAAAAGGTGAGGGTGGCAGGAAGAATACAGGGAAAGGGATACCCTCTAGTATACCAGGTCCTGAGAAGTACAGAATGTTCTCAACCCTCCCCCACAGAGCTTTGTCTCCACATAATTTCTACATGTGTAAAATATTTGGTTTGTATTTACGTTACACGCGGTTGCTTTTGTGGGAGGTCTGTGTGAGAGTGGAGAGGAATCAAGGGGAGTCAAAACTCAGAATATGCTGCCCTCTCCTGACACTTGGGTCCACCTAGGAGCATGCAAGGGAAATGTTTCGTTTGGTTTTTGTTAGAAGACAGTTTGGTGCTTGATCCTTCAATCTCATGGTTATACAACTTTGAAATGCTCTTCTGCTGCAACAATGGGTTTTCTTCTGTCTTTCACTACAAAAACATTGAAAAAGGGTATAATTTGCTGATTGTCTCCTGTTCCAAAACAAAACCTCACAACATATAAAAAAATACTTCCCATATTGCTTGTTATCAGTTTACTTAGATTCAGAATTGGTTCGCTAGCAGATTTTTGAAGATGGTTAAATTTATGACTGAAAATGTTGGCAAGGTGATAAATGAAATTAGCACCTCTCTTCATAAACAGGTTGATTTGGGGCAGGGGATAGAGTGATAACTGAAGGTGGAAAGAAGTGCATGAGAAGTTTCTAGGTGTTGTGTTGTAAGCTGTTTATACTGCACGGTGGGGGGTTAGTTGGAAATGTGTTGTCTGGTGGTGGCCGTTCAGATCTCTTAGACTTTTCAAGTATTAGGTTCTTCCACACCTTTGGAACCCAGGTTGCATTTTAAGTCCCAATTATGGAAATTAGTACCGTTTTTTTTGTCTGATATTGAGATTACCTCTTGATTAGGCCATGGCTGAAAAAGAGTATAAACCCTACTATTTTCTTTCCACTTATTCCGAGAAGGTAGATGAAGAAATAGAACCCATCTTGTCAATTATTTGGAAAACCTGAGTGAAGCTTTCTTGCCTTCAGCAGGATATGTCTGATGTTCTCTTGAGAGTTAATGGCTCTGTGATTTCTCTGCTGGTCTTCTTCACACCCAGCCCACCCACGTGTGGTTGTCTCTTCCATTTCTGCTACTCCTTCTGCAGGCTGAGTTGTTACTGAGCAGTAGGAGTTTGTTTGCAGGTCACTCCATTCTTTCTGTGCCCTATGTATAAAACTACCTCAAAAACACCAGTGAAGAAATATTTCTACTTCATATATTACATATGTGACTTTGTTTCGTAGACCTTCAGAAGGAGAGTGTATGTAGCCTCCAAAAGTCTTCCTTTATTCGTCGGTGATGATCTGATTTCTGGCAGTTCTAGAAACCCACAAAAGTGGTGGCTCTGGCTCCAGCAAACAAAGCTTGATACAGAAGCTGGGAGGTGTCTCATCACCCTAAGGATTAGCATGCCTGGGAGAGAATTGAGGAGAAACAAGTGGGGAAGTTTTCCTAGGAATGTTAAGGTGAGATGTGCAGCAGCTCTGATGTGCAGAAGCTCAGAGAAGGCTGAATTTCTGGTGGAGCTCTCACAGGACGCTACCTAAATTGGTCCCTCTGCCTTATCCAGTATCCCTGTTAAATTCAGTGCTTCAGTAAGAGTTACTTTCTTCATCTGTTTTGTCTGGTAGGAAATCATGCCCATAAACCCCCCCGTTTTACACCTTGTTTCTTCCTTTTTTAGTCACAGCTTTATATGCTGCGCTACGTTTTTTGTCATTTATTTATTTTTAAATGTAAAAGTTCCCTACCACGAGTACCCCCAGTGCCAGGTTCCTGCTGTTGGTGTAATACAAGCACACAGGTCAGTACCCTGGGCTAGGCAGAGCTAGGAGGGTGTCCTTTTTCCTAGCCAAGGGTTGTTGAGAGAGCACCTCCTCTCTCCTTCGCCTGTAGTTCCGGATTGGTGCTGGAGTTCTGTTCTTAAGCCAGGATATTAGATAGTCAATTTATAATGGCAGAGTGGTGTTTGCATTTGCCTACTAAAGTTGGCAGTTTATTGCAGGCACTTAGCTACACCCTGCATCTCTATCCCTTACCCCAAGTTGTTAGATTAATATTGTCCATAATAGATTTATAATGGCACTGGGTAGTTTTACTGGGAGTTGTGCTTCAGGAGTTGTCATATTCATCTAAAAATATATACAGTAAGTCTTAGATATCTATCTTGTGACCCTGGTCCTATTTTTGAAGCAATAATATCAGTGTTTTCCCAGGTTGGTACTGTGTGTGTGTGTAATTTTTATGCCTACTTTTGGGCATATTTGTGTTAGTGGCAATTAAGAGAATGGTGTCTTACTGTGATACAGGGCCTTGCAGCTCAGAGGTCTATGGAGGGTGCCTCTGTTCCTGTTGGGATCAAGCTGGTGGAGAAGGTGCTGATCCAGAGCACGCTGCTGAGTTACTAGGAAGTGACTAGTGAGAGGTGACCTGCAGCCTATGCAGTCACAACTGAAAAGGTCTTTTTATTTAAGTAGCCTATAAACTGGCAGAAGAATCTATAAGACACGTGTCTCAAACTACAGTCCCTTGGGACAGAGATAATGTTGACAATAATGGGAAACCCCCCCCAAAACCTTCAAAGGAACTCCAAAATAATACTTGGTTCTTAATGAAATAAACGGTATTCCTCATTGCTATGAACTCCTGCTTTTTCATGATGATTGATGCTGCTGGGAACTAATTTACCACTTCTAGCAAACATGGAGACGTTGGGACCACTGGCCTGGTGCCTGAGAGATCCTGCAGTGTTAGCTGTGCAGATTCCACAGCAGCAGCACACTGCTGCAAATACTGCTTACCTAAAATGAAAAGTAAGATATTTTTATTGCTTCTTCAGAGAATTGATTGTCAGGTTTTTATCAATCCTAAAATGTAGCCGAGAGTAAAATGGCAACACTTACCCAAAAGCTGGAATGCTGATCAAGGCAAATGCCATGTTTTACTTGACCACAAATTTGGTTGTAAAAGCTTGTTTGA
Organism: Actenoides lindsayi; assembly: GCA_025331215.1. Classification (NCBI taxonomy): domain Eukaryota; kingdom Metazoa; phylum Chordata; class Aves; order Coraciiformes; family Alcedinidae; genus Actenoides; species Actenoides lindsayi. The sequence continues at coordinate 6,498 of WTSP01005951.1, read as the reverse complement.
TATAAGGAGTTGGGCAAAACAAAGGTGTCTCCGTGCTGCTTAGTTTCATTACATACCTAAACAAATCCTCATGAGGTCAGGGATGCTTTAAATTAAATGGGTGTGAAATAGGTTGGACTTCTAGATAGGCATCGTGAGCCCTTTCACATCAGTAGGGAACTGGCAGAATTGTCACTGTGGGATATTTTAGCTGTGTAACCGTTGTCCCCAAAATGGATTCTTTACCTGTTGTGCAAAATCCAACCCCCCCTGCCCCGAGGTGAGATGTCAAGTTTATTCCAACCTTGCCCAGGACTGGGTGCCAACAGGTGAGAAAACCAGCACACTGTCGTGACAGGGCAGAGAATATTTATACCCAGAAAGTTGAGATGAAGTCATATTTGTATCTGTTGGCCCCACTTGACTCTGGGGGCTAAAATCAATAAGGGTGTTTTGGTTTAGGGCTTTGATTTAACGAAGATTGACTGTAAATGGACTTCATGTGCTCCAGGGAGGCCTTCCTCCTCTTCTTGTCCCTGTGATACCTTGTTCATCACAGAATGGCGGGGGTTGGAAGGGACCTCTGGAGATCATCGAGTCCAATCCCACTGCCAGAGCAGGACTGAAATGATGCTGACGTGGGATGTTCCTGTCCCTGTTGTTATCTGGAGGGTTAAAGGTGGGTCCAGTCTGTCAGCCCAGTGGTTCTCACCCTGAGCACAGTCATTCTGAGTCCTGTTTCACATAACCAGTGTAGCACTGTTAACGAAACCTTAAAATAAAGATTTGCTAAGCAGGGGTGTTAAAGCTTAGAATGTAAAGAAGTTACTCCCGATTTTCATCCTAAAACAAAAGAGAAGGTCCCTGACTTGTTACTGTCTTCAGTAAGCAAGGCAGTCAATTAAAAAATTCTTGGAGAGGGAAATACTTTACAAAGCTTTGAGTTGAGCATCTCAGTTGCTTCCCCAGTGTAATCTAGCCCTCTTTGTGCACAAAGTTCAAGTGTTGGGAGTGGCCGAGGCAGGGCTTCAAGACAAGAAGAGGGTTTAGTTTGTAATTTGCCATCACAGGAGAAATGACTTTGCCAAGAAGGACTCAAAGGCTCATCAGCTCAACCTAAATTCCACCGGAGGCTCTGTGGCAGTGTCTGATGTTCGGGTTAATGGCCTTGAAGGAGCCTTTGTTCTCTGGTCCTGGTTCCATATGTGCTCCCTTTGTTAGTTGATCATTTCCTTCTCTCTCATTGGTATGCAAGGGTTAGATGGTTCCTGTTGCCAGTTTGCCAGGCAGCACAGTTTCTCTAGAGAGGCTTAAAACATCCCCCTCTTAAAAAAATGCCCCCGCTTAGAGGCTGTGTTGAGGTGTTTGAGTGTTTGCAAGGCTGTGATGGCTCTACTATGGTAATAGCAGAAAGCTGGGAAAGTTAGGAGAAGAAAGTTAGGAAATCAAGACATTCTAGGTGTTCGTTGGCAACGTAATGCAAGGACTGTTCTGCCTGTTGGTACTGAAGGATCAGAAACAGCCTGGGAAGTCGATGGGAACACTGTTTCATGTCACACCTTCAATGGATCTACTCTTCTATTTGTGTTCTTTCCAACTCTGCTGCCTTTCATCAATGCGGAAAAAAAAAAGATATTTTTTCCTTCAATTCCACAGCACTAGTTTTATTGATTTTATTTTATTTATTTTTTATTGAATCTAAATATGTTTAGATTCAATATATTCTCCTTCAAATCTTTCTGTATAAAATGTTTGTCATTTTACTGGGTTTTGGAGTCATTTTACTGGTTCTTTGCCATCAAAAAGGGTCATCCCTCTTGATTATTGATTGAAGAAGTTCAGGTGACCGGAGTCGTGCCGGTGTGGGACTAAACGCACTACTTTGTGTTCTGTTTGTAGAGCTGGCTGGAAACGTGGCTGTCTTGACTTACTCTGCTTTTGCTTCTGCTTAAAGCAAGGGTAAACCTTTGGCCCTTCCAGGTACAATATTTATACCCTCTGGAACACTTCTTGCCCTTCCCCAAAGCTGTTGCTTGCCATTGGCTGGGCGCAGTGAAGGAGCAGTGCAAAGCTTGATGAAAAGCAGTTCCTGTGCACGAGTAGCAGGCATTCTTCAGATTTAAAGAGGTCAAGCTGATTTTTGTGTACGTGTGACAGAATTTGTTCCTGGGGTGAGACTTTGAAGTAAAATTTCAAAGCATTGACTAGGGGTGCAGCTCTGCAGCTTCTTATTGACTTTGTTCAGAGATCAGGAGCTGAAACTACATGCTGCACTTTGAAAATTTACCCCTAAGTATTGAGTTTTACCTCAGAATAATTTTTTTCCAATAATTTAATAAACCCCTGAGAATGTGGTTTATAATAGAAATGCTGACATACTTTAATGCTAATCACTGAAAATTAGTAAGATCTTGAAACAGCACTTGGGCAAAACCTGCAACTCATGAGTATCCTGTAGTTAGTTAATTAACAGGAAGCGTTTCAGAAAGGCACGATCTTCAGAGCGCTGTCGTAGCGGTAGCCGTGTCAATAACGATTCCTATTTTGGTTTAGTCCTGATACCCAGCGTTGTGCTCCACCTGGGTGTTGAGAGCTTCTGCACACCTAGCTAGCTCCCAAACATGTACCTGCCTTCTGGGAATCGAGAAGGTCACGGGCAGGAATGTTTGTCTACAGTAGCAGAATGGTAGGGGTTGGAAGGGACTGCTGAAGATCATAGAGACCAACCCCCCTGCCAGAGCAGGAGAGAACTAGAGCAGGTCCCTCAGAAGTGCATCCAGACAGGTCTTGAAAGGCTCCAGAGAAGGAGACTCCACAACCTCTCTGGGGAGTCTGGTCCAATGCTCTACA
>WTSP01005950.1:0-26572 GCA_025331215.1 Actenoides lindsayi | reverse complement strand
CGTGAGTGACGCCACGCCAGCTCAATAAAATAGGAAGTTAATGGAAAAAAAAAATTAAAAAAAAAAACCCCATAAACAACTTTAAAAGCATGTTAATGTTTGCAGTTTTTTCCAGATAAAGTAAAAACCCTAGAATAGGCCAGAAACCATAACACGATCTTGCATAAAGCACAAATGTAGCAGAAATTAAGCCCTGATAAGAAAAATAGTTGGGTTTTTGTGTGTGTGTGTTTTCCTTTTAACCTGGAACAGGTAGATTTTTTTGGTTTTGGTTTTTTTTTTGGGGGGGGGGAGAAGTTGGAAAAGAAAAAAAACATTACAGGAGCAAATAGTTAAAAAATGGGGGAAAAAAGTTTTAAAGGAAAAATATGTCCATCCAACTTGATCTTGAATATTTCCAGGGATGAAGAATCTACAGCTTCTCTGGGCAATCTGTTCCAGGCTTTCACTACCCTCATCACAAAAAAAAAATATACACTTCCTTCAGAATTTTCTTGCATGGATGTACAGTCCATCCACGTGTGAGATCCCTACCTGCCCTAAGACTGATGTCTGGAAAGAGCAGATGAATTGCATCCTGATCAAACCATTAATGAAATCTAAATGATGTTTGCATTATAAATGTCTGAAGTTAGGGAAGTAGCTTCCATCCCAAGGGCAAAATAATACAAGAGAATTTGCTAACATCGGTGTAAAATTGTATTTGTAGGCTTTCAAAGTATTAAAATACACAGATTCAAAACACCCAACCTCATGACACTTGCAAAACAAGCAAGCTAAGTCTTCTGAAAGTACAGAACTTTCCTTTTTGTTTCAAAAGAACAAGTGCATGGGGTTTATTGTTTTTCTTTATAACTGTCTTAAAACCTCTTTCTTTTTTGTGACCCCAAGGTGTGATTTAAAGTGTGGAGGGGTTTTTTTTTTTTCCTTTACCAAAGTTGTTTCTGAATTAAGCAGTGCACAAACTGCAGCCTCCATTTAGGGCTGAGAAAGCAAAGTTTGCTAAAAGAGCTTGAACGTTTTACTACAGGAGTACCTGTAACTTATTGCAACAACGTTCTTTGCTTTTATTTTGCTGTGTTTACTTTTATGAACAAAGGACACACACTGGCTGTGTATCCCCAGGTTTTACACTTCTGAATTGAGGTGAATTGCTTTATTTCTGTTTTGATTTTTAAAAGGCAAGCTGCCTGAGGTGCTTCTGAGCTGAAGCTCCCTGCAGGGATGTTGGGAGCTGCTGGCCCCCTGCTGAAGCATGGCATTTCACCAGAGCTGATGACCACCCACCAGATCAATCTGGACTTCTGCTGTTCCGTTTTGGGGTGGCTAGGGCACCCCACCTCCTTCTCCTGCCCTCACCAGCCTGGCCAGAGTGAGGAAACCCCTGTGAAGGGCTGGTGGCTGAGTTAGCAATTGGGAGGTGATTGCATGCACCCGGTTGGGACTCTGTAAGTGTGCACAGGGGCTGGGTCATGCCAGTGGGCTCCTTACCCTGACATTGAGGTGGGGGGTGACTCCAGGATGAAGCGCTGTCCTGGCGAAGGCAGGAGAGCCTCTTGCTGCCCACCAGCTGGTACCCTTCCTGGCACCAGTACACAAGGACCGAGCCCAAGGAGACTCCTGAGCCTCTGTCCACATAGTAGTATCCGTAGCGTGGCGCAGGGAGAGCCATGCATGGTGCTGGGGGAGAAGGGGAGACATTAAGTGTAGCTGGTGACACCAGCCCTGGCTCGTGATGCTTTTGAAAAGTCTGCCTGGCCCCTCTGTCATTCCTGTGGGTCCTGCAAGTCTCTGAATTATTTTTTTGTGTAACCCTAAAGGAGAGGTGAAGGAAAGTCTAGTGGTTTTTATCTGGAAAGTAAGTTTTCTAGTTTCAGACTCTGCAAGTGAGCAGCTACTGAACAGCAGAAGTGGGGTTGGAAAGGTATAGAATGGGGACAGTGTGTAGAAAGCAACACGGAGGAAGGAAAGGAAGAGGACAGGTGTTTTTATGTAATACCTCAATATTCTGGAAGAATATTGTTGACTGAAACTCAAAGCAATACTACTCTGTGCTATGGAGAGATACTTTTTCCACACACACCCCCCTTTTTTTTTTTCTGATTTGTTACCCACAACTATTCAGAGCTACTCAGTTATCCTGCTTAGATAATCCTTTCTGCATTGCACCCTTTTCATCTTTAGTGCTGTCCTTGTTCCAGCTTGATAGCACCTGGCAAGGGGCAGGATTGAAGCAGGCTCCAAAAGGGATGCTGGTCTCACTGTGTGCTTGCAAAAAAAACCCTGGATATACTATCAGGAAGCCAAGAAAATGTGGATAAGTAGATTCTTGTGTAACAAGTATCACAGGTACCAATATACTGAATTAAAGGGAAATACTGTGATCAACTCTAGTTAAGCCAAGCTTAAAACCTGCAGGCAGAAATGTGCTTTATTTAACTTAGGGGGAACTTCTGAGGGAAATTCTGAGTGAGGCAGTAAAGCTCAGGCAAGAGAGAGGTTTGATTTGCCTCTGCTTTTGCTGAGATGACATAGGCTTCTCCTCTAGAGGGGCTAGCAAGAAACAAATCAGGCTGAGTAAGATTAGACTTTCTCTATGACCGGCAATATGTTAACAGGTAGTAGAGATGTTTATATGAGTAAATTCAGAGGTGCCAGGGAGGCTGCCTGGGCTAGGTCAGTTGTACAATTTAACTGTCCAGCATCAGCTAGCACCTTCCCCAGCAATCCCTCACCATGATTTGGAGATATGGCGGTCCAGGGACTGTTTCCAACAGGCCCGTTAGAAACAATGTATAGTTCATAAAGGTTTGAGAAGGTGAAGGGTTCAATAGTATGGCATGGGCTGCTCTTTTTTGTTGCCTGCTTACGGAGTTGGACAGGCTGCTTGCATCGGGTGGGCGGTCACCCCCTGGCAGCCCTGATGCCATGTCCCACTTGCTAGGGGACAGCATGTGCTCTGCTCTGGGAAATGGATTTAAAAAACCATAATCACCATCAGCATTTAGAGATTATTTATGCTTTCAAAAAATCTCCATCCTCATTTCTTCCCAGAGGTTCCAGCTCAGCCCTTAGGGACAGGTACGTGTTCAGTGCCCTCATGCCCTGATCAGGGAGCTGGTCCATCATGGTACGCATAATGGTTAACATGGAGAACTTTACTCTCAAAGGAAGACAGACAAACATTAAATTTCCTCCCTGTGCCTAGAAAGTGATCTCTCCGAGATCACAGAAGCTGATGTGGCTGTGAAGACCACAAAAAGCCCTGCAGCCTATCTGCGTGCCTTAGGCATACCTCTGCACCCACCAGGAGAAGCACCATCACACCACCATCAACACATCCCACGCACCCTTCACCCTGTGTGCCTGCAAGGTGGGGCCCCGAGCAGCCCCACAGAGGAAGATGTGGGTGATCACTCACTCAGGTACCTGAGATGTTGCTGTGCGTGTAGGTCCCATTGGCAGTGTCTCTGGGCAGCCCCTTTCTGACATGTCCTGCCCCAGGTGAGGTGTTCCCGAGCCCAGCAGCATCAATCCAGGCAAAGCTCAGGCAGCTCCAGGGCAGCAGGCAGAAGGCAATGCATTTCCTGAACCTTTGTGCCATCATGACCTGGGGAAGCGCAGCATCGCTGGGTGCCCCGCAGTCCCAAGTGCCTGTGGTTTCCCTTTGCTTCTGAGTAGGAATCAGCTGGGCTCTTAGGGCATTAAGCCTTGAGCAGCAAAGCTAGCAGCCGCTCTTCCCCTGGGCATGCCTCTCCTCTGCAGCTGCACAAACCCCACTTCCCTGCTCCTAGCACTGCCAGCCCTGCTCTGGCCGCTCAGCTGAGCAGCTCTGAAGCCCCGCAGAGAAACCAGGCATGGGCAAGGGAATGAAGAGCAAGCACTTGGGGTCCACCTTTTACAGCTTTCTCCTACAGGAACCGTCCGTCACCATCTCTCTGGGTGCTGGACCTGCACATTGGGCACCCCTTTCTTCATATCCAGTGGGATATGAACCACTGGAATCAAAAGGGTTTCATAGCAGCAGCTCCAGCAGCTTTGCCCCTGTATGAACTGCAGAAATCTGTTTTCCATTGTCCTTGGTGTTCCCGCTGTGCGGTGTCTCTGCCTGTCACTTCAAACCCTGATGTTGTATAGTTCAAGGGGCTGTAGAAGTGACCAGATTTTTTTTCTGGGGATGTAGATTGGTCTTACCTGCCCCTACCCACCCGGTTCCTCCTATGCAACCAGGAAGAGGCAAGGTGCCTCACATTGCCTGAGCACTTGAGACCAAGATGTTTTGGAACAGGCAATGCCTTTGTGCCAAGACTTTCCCCAGTGGTCAGTGCACCAGCTGTGTGACCAGTGGACCTTTGTGGTGTTTTGTGGACCATCCCCTGCTGTGGCTAACTTCTCTGCTCCTTGCATCCTCTGGAGCTCCCCTTATCCTGTGGGTCTCCTTTTCCCCTCCTGTCCTTCATCCTTGACTGTCCTGGGGCAATCTGGGACTTACTGCAGGTTAAAGCCCAGGTTTGACTGAGCACAGCCATCTGTCCAAGTGGGTCTGGGAGTACAAAATGTTGCCTTGGTTGTTTTAGCAGCTCCTGTTTGTAAAACTGAACAGTCGTCTTATGGTCTTAGTGTGATTTGCTGCAGCTCGTAGAGGGGAAATAAAAATGTTAGGTGGAACCAAACCCCTGTCCCATTCTATCCAACCAAGGGGGCTGCAGCAAGAAGGGGAGCTGCAGGGCCAGGCAGTGGCTGGACTTTGCTTGCAGTCCCTCCCCAACACTGCAACTCTCTCTTGCTTAAACCCAGGGCAGCTCAGCAGTGCTCTGCCCCTCCTCGCCCTTGCAGAGAGGTTTCTTGTCACCTTCATGAGCCTTTGGACCTGGGAGCACCTTAAACCTGTTCTATCTGTTTGTTCATCCATCTCTCAGATACTCCTTTCTGGTTTTCTTTCTTTGCTGGTACCTCTCTGGGCATCTCTCCAGGGGATTTACTTGCTTTCTCAGAAAAACCTGTTTCAACCTCCCATGACTCAATGATCTTGCTCATAAACTGCTTTAATTTCTTCTTTTTTCCTGATTAATCCTTCTTAAATAGCAAGCTTTCCTTGGCTCTCCTTGGAGAGTGGGCTGAGGGGGGGAGGGTCCTCCCTGCCTCAGTGAATATTGCTCGTTTTTTCTTTTCTATTTTTTTTTTTTCCTCTTCTGACTTCAGGGATTGTGCTGTTTGTGTGTGCAATGAAGGTAAGCTTTGGGGCAGGCTAGGTGTTCTGACAGCAAAGGAGCTGGCTTCAGGGCATGCCCTGGGTGCAAATGCATTCATCTCCTGGCAGCCGGGAGGAATGCAGGCAGTACCATGTGCACTGGGGATGCACCCATCAGATGGGACCAACCCTGAACTGGCCCCTCTGCTGATCCTGAGCTCAGTGCTCATGTACTTTCTCTTGCTGGGATTTTTGGGCTGGCCCCACCACTACCTATGGCTGAAGGACAGTGGGAAGAGCCAAAGGCAGTGCCATCTGTCCTCCTCCCTGCTGCTGGATTTGTCCTGATGCTAAATAGCTGGGGACTGAGCATGTGCCACAAGCATGGCCTTCAGGACTGGGCTGGCCATGGTAAGTCTTGTCACATGTGCCGGGGAATGAATGGGCTCAGCAAAACCCTGGGGACACAATAACCACGCTTGAGCTTGTGCTCAAAATGCTGAGTAGATGACATGGATTATTCCTTTGCTAATGCTCTTAAGAGCTATTCCTGGGGCTGAGGGAGATAAAGGGGCTTATTATTGCAAAATCAATATCCCGGTGGTGTTGCATTTCAACGCTGTTCTCCACTCCCTGCTTTCTGGTGGCAGCTGTCTGCAGAGCTGGGGAGCTGGAAACTGGGCTGTACATGCCGGGGGTGACCCTGGGCTCAGGAGAGGAGCACATCTGTGCCCTGGCTTAATGAGCCCTTTCCTTGTGGGAAAAGCAAGAAGGAAGGGGGAGTTAGCAGGGAAGCTAGTGTGGCCAAGGCGCTGCAGCTGTCCCAGCTCCTGTGTCTTGGCTGGGGGCTTCCACCTTTCTAGCGGATCACCTGTGGGTGATCTTCAAGGGCATCTCTTCTACCACAGCAGCCTACAAGGCAAAGCTTGGCTTTCAAATCTGGCTCAAAGGTGTCTCACACCTGTACTCAGATGTCCCTGCAGGTTGATGGGGATCTGTTTAGGGATAAAGCTTTCCTGAGCCTCAATGACATTTCCCCCTACCTTCTCCTGTGCCCCTTTTAACCTTTTAAATACCCTTTCAGCAAAGGTGCACCTCTCACACACTCCCACCTGCATGAGTGTCACCCTGCCCTGGACAATTTTCTCCTCCAGGACCTGCTCTAAAGCTTCAAAGCTGGCACCCTGGCTCTCCTGTTCCATGGCCTCATCAGGCCAGGATGCCTCTGGTCCTGGGGCTGGTGCATGGCCACTTTCCACCTTGTCTCATCCCTATGCCCCACCTCCCCTTGTACTGGTGCGTCTGGCCTGAGGAAGCATCATCACCTTTCTTGTGGCACAGGCAGCCAAGCAGAAGTGTTCACCATGCCACTTAGGAGAATCCTCCTTTAATCTCCTGTAGGTGGTTTTTCCATCCTGACACAGCCCACATCCTCATACCATTCTGGGTTTGGCATAGCCTCTGTTGGCTCTGAAGTTTGTAATTGTGCTGCTTTGACACCAAAAAGCACCAGCCCCAGAGAAGAACAACCGCTTTTCTTCTACCTCATGACTTGAGGATATCTGGAGGAGGGTCCCTGAAGGTGCACAGGTAGATGAACTGCAAGACTATGTGGTGCTCTGCCTTGTGGGGTTTTGATCGCAGTGTGCCCCATGTTTTGGCCCGTACAGGGGCTGGGCATAGTGGGCAGGAGCATCTCTGCATGGAGAAGTGCTCATCCCCTGGGACTGATACGCTCCCCTGGAAGGGATGCAATCCAGGGCAGGGTTGTGGTGCAGCTGGATGGATAGTGACAGGAGGAAAGAAAAAGAAGGAACTAGATCAAAGATACTGGCTGGAGGAGCTGGATGACCACAAGGGTCTTGCCAGAAAAGAGCCAGGGAAGCCTATACCTTACACCCAGCCAGGTGGGTGTTGCTATCTGATTGCAGCCTGTGCAATATCCCTGGGATGCTTGTTGTTGCTTACATGAGGAACTGGCAATGTGAATATAGGTGTGTGCCTTGCTGCCTCAGCTGTCTTTATGTGTCTGGTACTCTGGAGGAGAAATTATCTGTCTAGGACTCTGCACTTGGTTTCTTGTTTTGCCAAAGAGATCCTGGTTCAGAAGCAGAAAGCCATGATCCCTGACTATTTCAGGGAATTTACTTTTGTCCTGGTTTGAGCTAGAAAAGAACCAATTCTGCCTTCAGTGATTTTACTTGTCAGCTCAATCTCTCCTAAGTGACTGCGCTTTCTGAAATTAATGGCATATTTTTTTCAGACAGTGTCTGTTCCTAGAAGTGATAGCACTTGATGTTTAGAGTGACTACTAACGAATGGTATGAAGAAAGGCTCCTATAGAAGCCAAGGTCACTGCTAAATCTTGTGTGCCACATTGGAGTGCCATAACTGAAGGGGCTGTAAATACAAAGGCTGCACTTGTGAGGAGGAGCAGCCAAGACAGGTTACCCAAACCTGATCAACAAGGATTCCATTCTATATACATTACTCAGTATAAAGTTGAGGGATCACAAGAGTCAAGCTATCTCCTTCTGTTGCTGGCATCCAAGGATGACTCTCTCTGTTCTTTTGTCTTCAATCCCAATCTGTGACTTCCTGAATCCAGTTCCTATCTGCCGCTGAGTCCAGCCTGGACTCTGGAGGAATTTGGTACTGGGTTTGTATATATATATATGTATTTGTATATTATTTTCTTGTTAATATTATTATCTTTTCTTTTTATTGTTACTCTTTAATTAAATCTGGTTTAGGTTGGGGTTTTTTTCCAACCTGTAAGTCTCTCTCCCTTATTTGCTTTCTCTTGCCTTCTGGGAAGGAGAAGAGTTAATAGAAAGCATCTGACATTCATTTAGTGTCCAGCTCAGCCCTAACCCTTGACGACTTTGGTGGTGTTTATTTACTTGTTGCTTTTTAATCAAATGTTTGTGCAGGTGAACTTTGTTTTATACCCCAAGTACATTGCAGTATGTTGTATTGGTTGCACTTAAGTGATGAGATCCTGTTTGTCATGGGAAACAGTGTTTGTGCACTTCAGCAGGCCAAGGCTAAAAGCTCTGGACTCAACCTAGGTCCACTAATGAGCAGTGCAGAACTTTTCTGCAGAAGCTGAATTTCCACTACTGAATACACAAGTACTAATTTCAAGTCAGTGACCATGAGTGATCCTCTTTGCTTGAAGAAGGTTCTGCAGACAGAAGGATGATCTTTCAAGGTCCCTTCCAACCCTTAACATTCTGTGATTCTGTAACATAGAGGTATTTTGTGACCAAATTACTCATTTCAAGTTATTTGCTTAATTCTCTAACTCGTCCATCCTTCAAGCAAACCAACCAGGGCTAGATCTGTGGATGAAAAAACTGTTCTCCAGAAAGATGATTCCATTTTTCTTGGTGCAAGGTCTCCATGTCATGCTTCTTCTATGTCATTTCATAGCTGAGTTCCTTAATCTTTTCCCAGCTCCTGTAGCTGGGGCTTGCTGCCATGGGTTTGTGATAGCACTGTGGAGGAACCTGCTCTCCCAGCAAGGGTCTTGGTGACTCACTGAGTCTGCACCTCTCTGTGTTATGTGTGCCCAGCCTCACATGAAGGGACTCCTCTCACTCAACTTTAGACTTCATCTGAGCCAGTCACTCTTGGTCATTTCATAGTTTGGGAAAGCATAAGGACTTGCTTTATCTAACCCATTTGGGACTTCTATTTTAAGATGCACTGGAAGTTTTAGAGGTGCCCACTGAATGCAAAGGAAGATCATGTATCAGTGCCTTCATTGCAGATGGGTAAGGTTAGTGGGAGGACACTCAACCACTAAACCTGCCTGTAGCCACTGACAGTAGATGGATCTGACAGCACATTCATATTTGTCATTACTGAGATTTTGCGGGGGATTGCATGTGGCAGGCATTTGCCACAACTATATCAACCAGTAGGGCCTTGGAAGTTGCCACACTGGTGTCACCCCAACTGCAATTATGTGGGGACACCTAAGGAGTGCTGGAAGCTCCTTGATCATGGAGGCATAATCCAGAACAGTTCAGGTTTTCATCTCAGGGTGGCATTATAAATTGATCCAGTATTAAACATGCCCTGGGAAAGACTTCTGAGTTTCAGGGAGGAACCTCCTGTCAGAAGAGGCAAGATACAGATAATCCAAACTCTACTTGTGGGTACAGGAATCTTGGGGTCAAGCCTAAAGTTTTGAACTTGGTCTCCTATGTCCCCAAACTTTTCTTTGATTAGTTGCTTTTAATGGTCAGTTGGCAGCTTCTTCCCCTGGGGCACAAATGGAGTCAACCTTTACTGGCATGAGCAGCTAGCTAGGTAGTTTGACAGATAGCAGGAGATATGCCAGACACACAACTCTAAAGGGAACCAGTATTATAGTTTATTGTTTGTTTTTTTTATCTCACATATCATGAATAACTTGAATGGGTGGATACCTGCCTGGTTATTCCTAAAAGACATTCATACAATGATTAGGCTGTCATCAGTAACCAGTATCTGAGGACATTACCTCTTATGCATGCATCTTTGATAACTGAATAACTCCTCTTCCTGAAAAACCTCACAATTTAATAAATTATTGCTAATCCTGTTATATATACACAAATATACACATGTACGTATATGTATGATGTACGCAGACATTTGCATGCACACAGATTTTGTACATGCTTTACTTATTTCCAAGGGCAGGATATTCTAGGCTGGGGCATTTCACATGGACTCCATAAATTTCTACTTTGACATGTACATTGTGCTATTTTATAACCTTCTAGATTGCAGATTACAGCACTAACCTTTCATTGGCCAGAGGCTGGTACTGTTAAACTCTTCATTCCTAACAGGCCTACTCCGATGTCCAGGATTTTGTCTATATTGGACTTATTTCCTGTGTTTTTCATGAAAACCCGTTATCTCTCGGTACTCTTAAAATGCACTTTTTGTGCTGAAGAATTTCCCAGAATGACAAAATTGTTTTCTGCCCTGCTTTTGTGAGAAATGGGATTGTTGTTGTTACCAGTGTTTTTTAATTATTTGTTGTTGTTGTTGTTATCCAGTTCACTTAATACTCCTTTTGGGGGCAGTTTCACACGCTAGTCTAGATGACGTAGGTGGTATTATGCACCTGCACCTTTGGGTTGTTACACAAGTTTATACAACCAAAGAGAAGAAGAAATTCCTGGTTACTGAATGCTTAAGTGTCGTGATTTAACCTCAGCTGTGCAATAAGCCTCACACAGATGCTTGCTCACTCCCTGACCTCCCACCCCAGCAGAATGGGAGAGGGAATCAGAAAGGTAGAAGTGAGGAGACTCATGGATTGAGGCAAAGACAGTTTAACAGGTAAAGCAAAAGCCACACACACAAGCAGAGCAAACCAAGGAATTCATTCACTGCTTCCCATTGTCAGGCAGGTGCTCAGCCACCTCCAGGACAGCCGAGCTCCATCACATGTAGCAGTTGCTTGGGAAGACAAACACCATCACTTCGAATGTCTTCCCCTTCCTTCTTCTTCCCCAAGCTTTATATGCTGAGCATGATGTCATATGGTGTGGAGTGTCTTTTTGGTATAGATGGAGTCAGCTGTCCTGGCTGTGTTCCCTCCCAGCTTCTTGTGCACGCCCTGTCTACTCGCTGGTGGGGTGGGGTGAGAAGCAGAAAAGGCCTTGACTCTCTGCAACTGCTGCTTAGCAGTAAATAAAACATCCCTGCGTTATCAGCACTGTTTCCAGCACGAATCCTAAACATAGCCCCATACCAACTACTGTGAAGAAGATTAGGTTTATCCCAGCCAAAACCAGCACACTAGGTCTCATCTGAAAACAAGATTATGGCAGAACTGAGGAGTCATTGAACAAGTGCTGGGCTGAGATTAAGAGGCAGGGAATAAGAGGTCTCATAAAATCTACTGGGAAGACAGACTGGACCCAGAGGAATATTGTGCTGTGACTTGACCAAAAAAATCACAAGAGATTGTGAGACACAGAGAATGTCTGATTCACACAGTTGAGTAGGGTTAATGGAGGATATCAGAATGGACTGCTTTAGATGGCTCCTTGGAGAATTGCACTGTATCCATTTAGAAATGCAAGCAGGAGTGTACCTTCAAAAAAGGAACAGAAAAATTGAAATGCTCCTTTTCTTAGAACTTTGCAATGGTGCATCCTCACTGATATTGCTTAATGGACACTGCCGATATATACAATGAAACACAAATATACAATATACAGAATAATTCTGTGCAACAGGGTAGGGTTTAGCTCCTCCTTCTGCGCTGGAAATGAGAATTGGTAGAGCTGAGGGCAACAAGTGTCCAGGGTAGTTTGACCAGGAAAAGAGTTCTTATTTAGAGCTTGCAGAAAAAAAAAAAAAAAGAAAAAAAGAAAAAAGAGAAAGAGAAATAAAATGAAAAAGAAAAAAGAAATTTCCCTTGAGCTGAGATCAGTGAGGCTGGAAATGCTCCACCTCCATTTAAAAATACAGTGAGATTCCTGTATAATGGGACTTCAGAGAGGAGATCTGGTAAAGCCTTGAATATATGATAATTTTGATGCTTTAAGATTTTGCTGCCCAGCAACTGGTAGCTTCACTGATGGTGTTTAAGGGCAAGGTTGTCTTGTCCCGTAATGCAGTCCTGGTCTGAAGAGAAGGTCTGAGAGTAACAAAGCTGTACAGGAGAGACAGGGACTAGAGTTTATTTTGGTTATGCTGCTTCCTGCGTGGAAACCAGGAGATGTTCTCAATGTGCAGTCACTGAGTGTAGGTGAGAGCATGCTTCTCTCTGCAGGAGCTCTCTGCAGATGGTCTGGGAAGTTCACTGCCTCTGGAAGCCAATAAATTAAATAGATGCTTAACCTGCAGAGGGCTGGGGTGGGGTGGCAAGAATGGCATTGATTCAGCATCAGATAACAGCATTAAAACTGTTTGCTACTTATTAAGAGAAGGGTAACTATGCTTTGGGCCATCCGATGATCATCTAGGATCCTTAGCTGAATGGAGATAATCAGATGACCTGAAGTAGTCCTTTTTCAATCTTACATCTTTTATATCTCCCTGGTGTCATGCTCTGATGACTTGATTATTGGTTGCTGCCTTAAATAGGTTCCCAGTAAAATCCTCATTCTTTTCATGATGTAATAGGATTAGCATACAAGATGACGATGTTTGTACCTCAGCCAAAATGAATAGTAGTTTACATGCAAAATAAGTGAAACCGTCTAGAAACTGAATTTTCTAAAGATCAGCACAATGGTCTTCAGACAGGCCCAACCCACACAGAAAATGCAAGTTGCTGTTGAATCAACAAAGCAACAAGTTTCAAGGCTGTGCCAGGAAAACGGAAATGTCTCGCCTCTCCCTTGCATCCTTACCTACAGAGGAAGTTTTTTCTGCCATCAGTTACTGATTCACTCAGTCCAGGGAAGGGCTGCTTTCCAGTTTGGTTTGAATGCCGGTCCTCTAATCAGCTGGAGAAAAGGAGTCACTTATATAAGCCAAGGGAAAGGAAATGCTTCCGCGATACAGCTCACATGAATAGCTAGGACTGAGCGCTGGTTGACTCCTGAAGTCCAGCTTCTGCATCTTCTCACCCTGTCTTTTTGGGGCTCTGTTGAGTGGGTGAAGTGGCAATTTGGGAGGCTTCGCTCTCCTTACTGATCTTTCTTTTTCAAGGTGGTTGGTGAAGGCAAGTGGAAGGCATGATCCCCTCCTCAGACAAAGAGCTCAACGGGCTAGATAACCCCAGCTTCGTGGTGAGTCTGCTTGTCTCTGAAGTGGTAATTCTTGCGTAAATGGGTGTGAGCCCTGAAAGGCAGGGTGCTCGGACTGGCTGCAACGATGCTGATGCTGATGTGTGGTAAACGTCTGTCTTGGCTCCTGTACTGACAGGAATCCAAGGAATGATTTCCTCACTACAGCCTGCTGCTGAAGTCTCAGCTTACTTTCTACTCTCTGTCACTCTTTACTTCCTTTTCTCTCTGTAATTTCTGAAAGGACAGTGTAGATGAATGGCAGCACAGGTGAAAAGCAAATGAGTTCCTGGATTCTTGTGGCTGTGTCCGTGGGTAGGGCATTTTATGTATTAATTAGTAAAATTACAATAGAAATTTAGCCTAGTGAGGAATGTGTTTCTTTTTCTTCTTGATCTATTTCTAATGGGCTGAATTGTCAGAGAGATGGGTGAAAAAGGGATTTGGGAGTTGGGGTGGGGGGAAACACCCTGTAGAGTTATAGCAAGGTAGTAAAAGCTACAAATGATATGTCAATTCAGGGGTGTGCAGTGCACTGAAAATGCTTCAGGCTATAACAGCCATAGGGCAAGGGCCTGGGGAAGGGCATCCCCCTTCCTATCTCACAGCAGAGGTCATTGCCATTAGAAACTAAAAGAGCTGCTTATGTTCTGACAGCAGGTGTGAAGGAGTGGGGTCCTGCAGCCCTCTTGGTACCTTGGTACAGGCCACCTGCCTGACAGACCTTGGTGGAGGCATTTAACCTCCCGGTGTATGTCTCCCATTTGTTGGACAACTCTTGGTGAGCTTGCTGTGAGCAGTGGGGGTGCTGTGCCAGCTGTGGGCAGAGCCTCAAGTTGGTGCTAAGCACGTCAGAGGTTTTCTTCTGCTATTGTTAATGGGGTCTGTGCTTCTACTTGTTCTGCCATAATGCAGATCAGGCTTGTGACTTCCTCTGATTTGAATCACCCCAAAGAAGGTAGAATACAGAGGTCTTTTCAGAGTTCAGTTTCTGTCCTGATTTAAGATGCTGTTGAGGATGCTGATGCAATGCCTGGATCCTGAGGCACACGGAGTTTCCTGATCCCTTGGGTTCAAGGGAGCAGCTGGGCTGAGAATCACCATTAGTGGCTCCTCATCCCTGCTCCAGACTGCTCCTGTCTTGTCCTCATGACAGCATCTCAGCATCACAGACTAGCTGAGGTTGGAAGGAACCTCTGCCAACGCCCCTGCTCAAGCATGGTCACCTGGAGCCAATTGCCCAAGACTGTGTCTAGATAGTTTTTCAATATCTCTGAGGATAGAGACTTCACAATCTCTCTGGGCAACCTGTGCAGTGCTTGGTCACCCTCACAGTTAAAAGCATTTCCTGATGTTAATACAGGACCTCCTGTGTTTCAGTTTGAGCCCATTGCCTGTGGTCCTGTCTCACGCTGTTACCTTCACTCCTTCTTTCTGTTGCTGAGTGCTGCTCCTGTGGAGGGTCAGGCTTTCATGTGATGATCATGTGGGGCTGATACTGGCACAGGCTCTGCCTGGCTGGAATATGCCTCCTGGTTAACACAGGAAAAATTGCAGTGCAAGGAAAGGAGCTTACTGCTGTCTGCCTAGCTTAGGCTTCATCTACCCATGGTGTTATTCAGGAGTAGCTGTCCCCAAATAACTCTGTGCATGGGCAGTCTTAAGTACCTTGCTGTACATTTGTTAATCCATGGCTCAGGCTCTCTTGTTCTGAAATGAAAATGTTTCCACAGGGAGCTATTCAGGAATGCCTTTTGCTCTTGAAGTTCATGCCTGAGTTCAGTTTGAATTAACTCTGCCTTCACCTATCTATTTTGAAGTATCTGTAATGCTCCCAGCCTGCCTAGGCTGAGCAAATACACTGTGTTTAAAAGGTATTATATAGCATGTTTTCAACAGCACAATCTAAAATGGGACTTTGGAGACTCACTTATGAGAACGGAAACCTGGAGGTTTCAGGCAAATGATGAAGTCTTTTGGGATGAATCTGCCACACCTGCAAAATTTACAACTGAACATAACATTAATTTTACATCCCTACTCCCTGACCACAGCATTAGCTGTTTGCCTCCATTGGTAGGTAAGCCATGAGTGTTACTGCAGCCACCTTGCTTTGCTGGGCATTTCGGTGTCTTCAGGTTCCAGCAGGATTTGGAAGAAAAAAAGTTTGCTGCTGATAAACTGGTTGATCTTCTCCTGACAGTAGGTTTCTGTCCCTGCCTGAGGGAGCAGCGCATCCCAGCTCAGATAAGCCCTCTGCTGCTGGCATGCCGAGGACCCACTGGCTGGAGATGGGGCAATGAAACAAGTGGTTTGGGATCTTAATTAGCATTTGCATTTGGCTCAAAACGTTGTGGCTTCCCTGACAGCCTTCCTCTACCACATGTGTGGTACGTGTGTGTGTGCACACTTAAAATCTGTGGCAACTGAAACAAAGCAATATTTTGCTTTCCTTGGCAAAATGCATCTTTGTATAAATAAACTGCAAGGCATACAGCTCCCTGAGGAGCTTTCAGGCTTCTGGCTGTCTAGGAGGGGATCTGAGCCTTCCAGGGGAGCTATTTCAGACCCTGCCACCACCCTCAGACCCCAGGTCCCCAGGCTGTTTCCCAGTCCCCAGTGCTGACCCCATCCCATGGCATCCATATGGGTGCCATTCCCCAAGGCAGGCAGCCAAGCTGGGGCAGCACCCTGGTAGCCCCACTTTGAGTTGGTTCCTTTGAAATGGATGTCGGGACTCCCCATCCACTGGTCTCCCTGTGTTTTGTCCAGCTCTTTCATAGGAATGAGGTTTTCTGGTAAAACAAAGTGCAGGTGTGTTTATCAAGGTAGAACATTTGTAAGAGTGAATGTAAGGAGATAGGGAAAAGAAAGTTTAAGAGAAGAAAATTAAATACAAACCATGCTTCTGCTCTGTAATAGTGGTGGTCAAGTTGTTTCAGGATGTTTTATCAAAAGTACTGTTTGGGTGGGAAAACCAGGAGGAACAGAGACCAGGGGACAGTGTGGCTTTCATGGATTAACCCACTGCATACACTTTGTTGCTTCTGGTTGTAGTTTCTCCATCCTTAGCTAGACATTAACAATACTAACGTGCTTTGTCCGGATGTCCCTTTGAGGTTGAGACATCCTCTAATGTTTGTTCTGGTTTAATTTTCCCCTTTGTTCTTTTTTTTTTTAATCCTGGCCTTGTTGAAAGCACACATGAGGTGTTCCCACAAGATGTGGAGCACAGCCACAGAAGAGGTGGCTGCTGGGTGCCTGTGGGGCCAGGCTGTGCCTAATGAAGGGTCTCTCCTGTTTGGCAGGGTGAAGATGGAAGCCACTACTGCTCCTCACAGGACTGCGCTGCCCAGCGCCTGGAGGAAGGCAAGGACAAGGTCCACAGCAGCAGCAAGCTTGCCTATACTGTCACAGACATGCCGCCCTGGTACCTGTGCATCTTACTGGGCATTCAGGTGCGACAGGGAAGCAGATAGAGGCTGGAGGTGGATGGAAGTTTAATAACTGTTCAGCTGGTTAATGTGGGTGAAACCAGAATTTGCGTGTCCTTTACCTTCCCTGGACATGACTGGAGCTGTGGGGCTGGATCTCAGTGACCTCAGGTCCTTCCCACCACCTCCTGAGCACTGACTGTTATCCTTGTGCCCGCAGCTACACCGTGCCCCTTGAAGTGCAAATGGGAAGGCAAAGTCTTAGGGCTGGGGCCAGATAGTTACTAAGAGCAGGTCGGATACTTTGTCTTGTTAGCCAAATGCCTAAGGGCTTCTGAACTTCTGCCTTCCCATGGAATAAAAACTCAGCAGAAGAACCCACACTGCTTTGGCTGGTGTCTATGCCCAGATGCATTAAATGACCCAATGCCAAGCTGGGTACAGAGCCTCAGGGAACTCTGTGATGAAGGTGGCAATGGACTATGCTTAGAGCTTCGTGGTCATTTTGTACTTTGTTTCCACACATGGTCATCTTAGATGTAGAGTGTATTAAGACAATGTTTTCTGAACACATCTGCATCATAATTTTAATAAAACATGCCTCTAATGAGCACAGTGAGTTTCTGAGTGCCATCAGTTCCAGTACTGCAGTCCTGTGCGCTGAGGTGAGAACTGGGAAGTGGTACTGACTGAAACAACCTTGCCTTGCCCATTGCTCACCGCAATTAAGGTTAATATTTGAAGCAAAAATAAGTTTGAGAAAATATTTTCAGATTTAGTAATTAATTGCAGGTTACTGTAGTGACTCTTCAGAAAAATGCAATGCCTGATTTATCCAGTTTTTATGGTTGTTCATAATTGCACAGTATGAGAAAAGCTACTGATAGCAAAGAACAGTTAGCTCAAATTTGCCAACTTTTTAGGTTGCTTTTAGGTTAGCTTGACTGCTCTCTCCACCTTCCTGCAAGAGCAGCCCTACCTAACAGCTTTGTCTGCAAGTGCTGGGGGGAAACTTGTTGCATCTGGCAGCAATCTGGCAAGTCCAGAGCACTACAAAATGTAGTGGGAGAAGTTTTGTGGTGGGGTGTGCATTGCAGTTCTTACAGGTGCTTTGGAATAGCCCCTAACAGAGTACTAAAGTTGTCAAAATAGAGAATGGGTAATACTAGGATCACCCAAACACAAATCTGTGAGTTATTTTTAGATTTCCTTCAACAACACAGGAATAATATACAGCCAGTTCTGAGTCCTTCCTCACCCAGTCTTTCTTTGTGTCTCCTAGCACTTCCTGACGGCCATGGGAGGTCTCGTAGCCATCCCGCTTATCCTCTCCAAAGAGCTTTGCCTCCAGCATGACCTTCTCACCCAGAGCCACCTGATCAGCACCATCTTCTTTGTCTCAGGGATTTGCACCCTGCTGCAAGTCCTCTTTGGAGTCAGGTAGGCCGAATGGAAAAAATGGGAAACGTGACAAAACGGTTTGTAGATGCAATTCCTACGTGCTTGACCACCAGCCTGCTATAGAGTTTATCTATTAGCGAGGGTCATTTGCTACCCTTGGGCAATCAGGGTGCATGCCAAAGCATCCTGGAGTCCTTGTACGTGACAGCTTTGCAGGGCTACCTTGCTGTTCTGACTTTTGCATCTCCTTGTACTTGATGCACCTTTGTTTGAGCTTATAAGGAACCTGTCCTACAAAATAACAAAGCATTGAAACATTCGGGAAGCAGTATCTGCTTGCTCCTTATCCCTGGAATTCTCCATCGGAGTCAGGACCCTTCTGATCTGAGCCCAGGATCAAGGAAGCACAGAGCCTGTAGGAAACTCTGGGCAGAGGATATTTTGGAGAAATTGGAGCCCATCTGCCACCGCTTAGGGACTCAGGGAAGAGCTCTGCAGCATATCCCATTAAGCTGTGCCACTTCCCATGCTCAAGGGTTCATGGCACAATCTGAATGTAAGCAATTTGCTACTGAACTGTTGAATAGCTGGTGATGAGGAGATGATCATGGAGTTGCCATTCACTACCCAGAAAATGAATTACTTGATAAGAGACATGAGTACAAGCACTCTCCCTTGTCACAAAGACCCTGTGTCTTTGTTGACCTTGCAAATTTTATTTCACTTACAATTCTGAGCTGCCTCTCTTTCCATAGGCTGGGTTTTTTTCCTGCAATATGGTGGGAACTCATGTTTCCTGCTTCAAAGGCAAAAATCACACATTCTTTGGTTTCCAAATCCAAGGGACCTGGTTAAAACTCTTCTACCATCAAAACATTTGTCCATTGCCAGCTCCACTAAATGTTTTTACTCTTTCTGTTCCTTTCCCCAGTGCAATTTTTCCATCTCTACCTGTCTTAAGAAGTGGCTGAGTGGCTCTGTAGGCAAACTTCTCCCTAGAGGGAACTCCCCTTCTCCTACATTGCCGCAGAATTATTGTAGGAGGGGGCCACACTAGCCGTGAAAAAGAGAGAATCTATTTCTTCTCAGTTTGGTTAAATTCAGGCTGGGGTGCAGTTGTGGCTGCTAGTGTGATTCAGGCTGAAGTCCCCCCAGGCACCTCCAAACACCTTGATGAATATCTGAGAGCTGTGATGCTCCCTGCTCACTGTTAGCTGATGATGAAAGAATAGCAGAGAGCCTCTCTCATGGCTAAATAGCTAAATGAGGAAAAACAAATCAAATTAAGTGGTAAGGAGTTGTTCCCGTAGGATAAGCTTGAATGGCTTCTGCTGTGCTGAGGACGCAATTGCCTTGTTGCTGGCCCCAAGTGTAATGTCTGAGGACATTCCTGCTGGAAAGGTTGGACTCAGCCTGCAGTGTGGCTGGAGGCAAACCAAGCCTGAGGATATAGTTGGAAGCAGATTTTTATTTACTATTTTCTGAAACCCTGTAGTAGTTGATGACCATAAGTCACCAACAAGGCAGCCAGGAAAGTGGTAAACACAAGTTGGAAGGGATGCTTTTTCCCGGGGAGCTCTCAGCTAAGTGCTCTTCACAGTTCCCGATGTCCATATTTATGAAAGACTGATTCAGAGGAGAAGAGGTACGGAGGTCATCTATTAATGTGGCATGAGGAAGGAAGATCATTCATCATCTTGCAGTGGTTGGCCTTATTAGCCTGACAAAACAGCAGCTCAAAGGGGTATGGCTGCAGCCTGCAACTAGTCTAGGAGAGAAATGGGATATCAGGCAGGCAGAAACCTTTTTGGCTAAAAGACAATGTTGGCACATGAACAAATGGATGGGAACTAGCCATGGAGATGGGGAAGTTCCCACCAAGAGTGAGTGCAGTTCAGGAGCAGCCCTCCAGAAGCAGTAACCAAGGCAGAAGCCAACCTACTGCAACCTGCAGCTTGGTTGTGTTACACAGCATGACAGACAGTCACTGGACAGATTATCCAAGAGAGGAGAACAGAGGTTGCTTGCCACTGTGATGAGCTCCCCTTAGCAGGCACTTGGACATCATGTAGTGACAATCAGAGCATAACCTTTCTATAAACCTGCAGCTTTCCCTGGAAAGAGCTCAGCATGCCCCATATGCATCTCCTTGGCACTCCAGTTTGCTCTGAGCCCACCCACAACAGCACTGGCTGTGAAATAGCTTGAGGGCCAATGCATTTGGAGCTATAAATCTGTTGTTAATTCAACTGTGGTGGCACTGGGCCTTCTCTGTTTCTTTTTGTTTGGTTGGTTTTTGCCTTGCCCAGCAAAATCCTCTGGAGGCTGCAACATGTTTGGTCAAATGATGTACATAAGTGACTCCGGGGATGACTGTTATTCAAATATAACTTACTAGCAAAGCACCAACAGAGCTTTAGTTTCACATGGCACAAGTAATTGCAATGATATAAATAGCTGGTTTAGGTGATGGAGACATGGTGCTGTTACAGCTAAGCCACCTCTTATTTCCCAGTGCTTTTCAGATAATGGTGGAAACACCTCTGATTCCAGGGAAAGCCAAAGCACTCATGTGGCTCACAGCTCTGATGCTTTTCTGAGCAGGCACCATGAGAGCTCCTGGTACAAGGAGAGGTTGCTTTGGGGGCTGCTCCAGAGGCCGTTTCTAAGTGGAGAAAGATGCCAAGGCACCTCAAAGATTTTCCTTGGCTTGCTCAGAGCTACTGTGCCAGCCTGCACCCTCAGGCAACTTTCAGTTTTTCAAGCAGCTAGAGGAACAGCCAAAACAGCTTGCACTGCAATAGGGGCTTAATGCCTTTGGTGGCTCCTTTGAAGGAGAAGAGGCTGGTGCAACTCACAGGAGCACCGGCTCAGCTATGCAAAGTTCTGCAGGAGGCCAGTGCTGAGCGCCTCTGGAGGTGTGAGCTCCTTGCTAGCTTGAGGGGTTTTGTGAGCAAGGGTTACTTTAAGCCAGGAGACGTGGTGGCATGAGGGGAGACCTGCAGTCTTGCTCAGCCGGTGCATTCAGCCCTGTCCATGCAGGTCTCAGGTCTCCTTTCCAGTGGCGGTGGGAACTGGCAAGAGTCATTCACTTTACAAAAACTGTACTAAAAGCCAAGTCACGTTTTCCACTGCCCTCAGTCTGAGGATGGTTGTGACCTGGGGAGTAGTCAGTGCATGCCCTTGTGTTCGTGAACTAGTAGTGAAGAAAACTGAGGCAGCTGAAGGGGTCAGTGGAAGCAACTGGATATTGGAAAGGCTTGGACCTAGGTCAATGCTGAGCTTTTCTTCAGAGTCTCACCATCTTTCTTCCTTGGTCTTCTTCTCTCCTCCATCTTTTTCCTTTGGTCGTTGTTTTACTCTGTGCAGCTCCATGGCCTAGTCACACCTTAGAAGGCATACTTTTTCCTGAACATGGGGTAGCAGAGTTTGATTCCAGAACAAATGTACCCCTCCATTGCCAGTGTTTGAACCTGAGCTCTCCCCACCCAAGTCACTGCTCTTGACTGCAATGGGCAGCAATTCTCATCCGTGGCCAGTGATGAAGAATTGCCAGAGCATTTCAAAAGATGCTGCCAGAGGCCATGGGTGGACTGATTTTAAAATTTATTTTGCTTTCCTTTCTCTCACCCTACAGAGCTGGGTTTCTAGCATCCTCACTCATCTTCTTGCTGTGCTCTTCTTCCAGGTTGCCTATTATTCAAGGAGGGACTTTTGCATTCCTGACCCCCACCCTGGCCATGCTGTCTCTCCCCAAGTGGAAATGCCCTGCCTGGACGCAGAATGCCACCCTGGTGAATGCCTCTTCACCAGAGTTCATCGAAGTCTGGCAGATGCGGATGCGAGAGGTAAATTACATTTTCAGTGGTGTCTGCTCTGTATCAAGGCTTTTAGAAAAGCACCTGACCATGGTAAGGCCATCACCGCTGGAGAACCCACCATTCCCAATGGACCTTGGCCGTCAGCCTGTTGCAGTTTCTTAAGCATCTAGTCTCTGGAAGAAAAGCAGGTGCTTCACTGATGCTGAACAGGGGACATGGTGTCCTTGGGTGGCTTATGGTGCCTGAAAAATTTCCACTGGTCCAGCAATATCCATTCTCCATGAAGTATGGTTAGCCTTGAGGAAGGAAGGGAGGAAATATATTTCCAAGGAAAGGACCCTATCTAAGCACAGGAAACCTAGTAAAAAGAAATACAAAGGTAGAACTTACTGTAAACATTAAGGAAAAGTGCATTCTTAGGTAGTCAAAAGAGAGGAGAAAAGGTCAGGGATCTCACTGCCTTGTCCTACATCTATTTCCTTATCAGACTAAGTGGCCAAATTTGCTTCTCTCAATCCACAGGTTGGGGTGTTTTGCAAAGCACTTGGGAGGTGGTTTGAGCTCATGAAGGATTTTCTGTGTGGCACAGGGTGTCCTCCCCACTGACGCCTGCAGATCTATCATAAAGGCACCGATGCCTTCTGCTTTCAGGCTGGGTGCTTCACCCTGGCCTCTGGGTTTCTCTTCCCTTTGGAGCTGGGGGAGGGAAGGCGCTGAGTATGGCAGCCAGCCTTCATTTATCACCAAACCTGTGAAGGCAGAGAGCAGCCTCACCCCTGAGTCCCCTGCCTGGAGCTGACGTGAGCAGCTATCAGCATTTCAGGATGTAATTGCTGGGTACTTAGCAGTGATTGTCAAACCCAGGAAAGTTTAGGGTGATAAATAAGTCCCTGGATGGAAACTGGATGCTGAGAAAAAACCAGAGGTCATAATGACTCACCTGCCCTACCAGTGTGCTGAAGTGCCCCAAGCCCTTCCCAGATGGGAGGTGAGTGGAGACCATGGCCCAGCTCCCATTTGCAGGGCAAGGGCTTTGCATTCTGTGGGAGCTGGAAGAGAGAGTGCAGGGAAGCTGATGCATGCTTGGGTGGCCCTAGAGGCCAGGGAGAAGTGAATCACTGGAGCAAAAATAGCCCTAGCGAGGACTAAATCCATCAGCCAATGAGGGAGTTGACGTGTTGGTACTTTGGTGGTCCTTCCCCACACATAATACTCAGCCAGGCTTTGCTGTAGTCAGCAGGAAACCTCCATGCTGGTCTGTCACTGGAGGCTGACTGAGCTGAGCTCTCACACCAGTTTTGCACTGACTTATGAAGAAAAGGCTCCACAGCTGGAGCTCTTTTCAACCTTTGCCGACTTCCTTCATCTTTCCAGGTGCAAGGAGCTATCATTGTAGCTTCCTGCTTTCAAATCTTCGTTGGATTTTCTGGCCTGATCGGTTTTCTGATGAGGTTCATCGGACCCCTGACAATTGCTCCCACCATCACCTTGGTTGCCCTACCTCTCTTTGACTCAGCCGGGGACCAGGCTGGGCAGCACTGGGGCATAGCGTTCATGTAAGTCTCTCTTCCCTGTGGGAAAAGCTCTAATATGAAAACACTTGTTGCAGTCCATAGCAGCATTCCCCTGGGATCGAGGTTATTTATTGAGTACTAACATACAGCAGGATTATGTAAGACAGCATCATGGCATAGTTTTCCTCCCAGGATCTTGGAGTCCTCAGCAACAAAGCAAAACCCCAAAATGAGCTAAAAAGATCTGATTTTGTGAAAATCTGAGGTTCACAGGTCAGTAGAGAAAGAAGTGTTTTCAGTGTGTAATTCCTGGGGGCAGTCTCCATCATAGTTGTCTACGCACATTGAAGACAGCGGTACACACCCATTATTTAAGTTAAAAAGACATTCCTAAAATTACAAAGTTGAGCACTCAGAGTTAGGTATTCCTTGAGTTAAAATAGCTGGTGGTTTATGTATTGTTTTCACATGACAAGGAGGAATTGTTTTATCCACAGAGGGCCTTGGAGGGGGGCTCTGGAAATATCTGTGCATGTGGCTTTGTAGCACTGAGAGCTCTTCCAGGGATATTTGTGTGCATGCCCTTGTGCATAAGCATACGAGTGTGCTTGGTGGCAGGATTTCCTTGGTATTTCAGAAATGAATTTGAAAAGTAAAAATGCCACTGCATGGCTCTGCTGCAGATTTGGCACCCTCAGATCCTTAATGCAGCTTGGGGTAACATGTAACAAGTTGTTATCTTCTCTATGGGCTCTCATCAGTTGGTTAGTGCTTTCAGAGCTGCCTTTGGAGACTCAGGGGCCAGGCTTGACTGCAGGCCCAGGAAGGCAACGTGATGTTGTGGAGACATGCTTCAGTCCACCTCTCTCTGGTTCTCTTCTCCCCAAACTTGCCCTTCCAGGCCCTAAATACCAACTTTCTTCTCCACCGCTCCAGTTCCCCACCTAGCTGTTCTCTTCCACCAACACCCCCTAACACCTGCCTGCTTTCCTTTCACCATTGTTTCTCTCACCACAACTCTGGCTTCTTGTCCTGTTCTCCATCTCTGATGATTTGTCCTAGCCTGTTTGCTTAGCCAGTCTGAATTTTCCCTTCAAACTGCATATCCTTGTCTGAACTATCTCCTTTTTGTCCCTCCCTTCTCCAGCCACTGGCTCCACTAATGGGGTCCCAGTCCTCCAGCCTGTGTCTCTGTACTCAACCCTGGTCACCTTTACTGTCTTGTTAATTTCTGTCCCAACTTCTAACTGTGCTGATCCCAGTCCATTCTTCAATGACTCAGGCAACTTAGCCCTAACCTGATCATTGTGCGCTGAGCTCTCTGAATTTGTGTCCTCTTTTGCTGCTTCCTCCATGCTCCATTGATGCCATTAGGGAAAGGGAGAGAGAGGTGATGGAGAAGGCGTAAGCCATGAGCCATGTGATCTCAGCCCTGTTTTCCAGCCCCATCACATCCCAGAGTCCCCATGATGGGCAGTACCTGCTGTTGTCTCAAGAAACTGGTCTAGTGCATGCTCACTTGTTCCCACAGGTCGTCATTGGGCAAGGCCTGGACATACTCAGAAAGCTCAGAACCTTTATGGGCTGCAAATGCTAAAACCTGAGATGTTTCTGCTGACTGCTTGGGAGCTGGGATGAATGATTATGGTTACAGACTAATCGTAGTTGAGCAGGTTTTTGTGAGCCAGAGCAATACCCCCCACCCCAAAGAACAAGTCCTACTAAATCTGAAATTTCTGTCCCAGGTCATAAGCAGACTCTGCTGCTGCTCAAGGCAAATTGACCTTCTCAGTACAGGCAATACTATGTCTATTTCCTCAACATCACTCTTTCAAATAGGTTTGGGATATACTTTTCCAGAAATATTTGTCTTGAAGCAGACATTTTCCATGGAAATTGTCATCCTGAATGGGTAAAGTTAGGCAGAATTACAACAAGCTGAAAATAGTTTTTGTTAATGGAAAGTGTCAAGCAACCTGAATAATAAGCAGTGACACCTACTTGAGATAGACAAGGGCTCTGCAGTGATTCATAAGGCTGCTGAGCACCTTTGTTAATGCAAATGCACAAAATGTGCACTGACGCAGGTCTGTCTGGGCTCGGTAGCGTTGGAAACCACGAATGGAAACCAGTTCTCCTCAGACTTTCTGCCTCCAGTCATTCAGTGCTTTGAATCATGATTGATAGATACCCTTTGGCTGTACATCATGGTGTGTCTTTGCACAGAGGTGAGGTTAATGTTTCCTTTGCACTGCTGGTATTCTGCCTGCCTGTGGATATTGTACCTATAGCTCAGCACCGTTTCATGTATAGTTTTCCATGCATTTTAACTGATGCAATTTATTTCTCACCAAATCCTCTCCAAAATAATTCACTCAAGGTATACAATTTAGACTTGTTATAAAAAAAATGAGGAGCCCTTCAAAGGCCTGGTTAACATAGGAGGAAAATGCCCAAGGTCTTCTACCAGCTCAGCAATCAAGGTGGGGTGCCCAGTCCCTGCCCTCTCACTGCATATGGCAGTCTCCTGTTTCATCTGGCTGCCATTTTTGGTGGAGTGATACATGGGGGGCAGACAAGGCTTGCTGTGAGTGCACCCAGCTGTGCTGCCATTCACAGGAGAAGTGTCCTACATGAGGGGTGGGGGAGTAGCTGCACCTCAGGATTGTTTCCGCCAGAATGAGCCCTGGGTGCTGCTGGGGCCGCATGGGAGCAGCCCTGCCTTGGGGGGGGGTCTCTGTGCCGTGCAGCCCCCTCAGACCAGCTGGCCATGCTCTCCCCTTCCCGGCTGGCTAGGAGGGCTCTGTGGGCACTATGTGCAGCCCCACAGTCACACTACATTTTTTTGTCTAAAAACAGGGACTCGCATGGCCAAATTAGATCCTCTTTCTTTAATCTGTGCCACATAGGAGCTTTTTGCCGCATGCAGGGCAGCATAGGTAAACCTGAAATCGGGAAACCAGTAAATCCTGTATTTCCCAAATATCTAAATAACACAGAGATTCGGTTTCCTGCATATCCTGCATGGACCTTGCACGTCTCTCAGTTTTTCATTTACTCAAGAGTCATTTTAAGCTCTGGCAACTGTGTCACACTCAGTGATGCACCATCTGGGGTGTTGGTTTTGAAATAAAAGAGGGAAAAAACAGCAGAGCTGTCAGTAGAGTTTGATGGAAAGCTTGTTCCAGCCCAGGGTTGCTGGAATGGGGAGTGCTGAGAACCTGTTTTTTGGGGTCCTCGGAGTCCTAGGTCCTCCAGTAGGAGGTCTTCAGTTAATGTGGGGACAGGTGGGCAGTTCAGCACCCACCGTGTCTCATGGTCTGGCTTTCCCTCCTCCTAGGACTATTTCTTTCATAGTTCTGTTCTCTCAGTACCTGAAAGACGTCCCTGTGCTGCTGCCATCTTACCAAAGAGGCAAGAAGTGCCACTTCTCCCCTGTCTACCTCTTCCAGATCTTCCC
>WTSP01005949.1:38394-82763 GCA_025331215.1 Actenoides lindsayi | reverse complement strand
TGAGCGCACCGTGGTGCTAGGGGCCCGGCGCTGTTGAGGGGAGGCCGGGGCGGGCGGGCTGGGGCTTTCCTGCTTGGGGCTTCACCTCGCGGCTTGCGAGCCGGTGGGGCCTTCGGCCTTTGCTCCAGCCCCGCGCGCTCCTCCCCTGGGCCGTTGGTTACCGAGCGGAGGGCTGCAGAGCTGGGAAGAGAGGCTGGCAGCCCCTCCCAGGCTGCGATCGTCTTTGTACCTATGCCCCGGGCGGTGGTTGCAGCCTCTTGCGGCCTCTGTTGCCTGGTCGTGGGCTGTGGGGGGGTTTGGGAGTCGCCCAGCACAAGGCCGGGGCGGCAAAGTTCAAGGGTAAGAGGAGCCCGCTCACTCTCACTGCCAGACTTTCAGGTCTCGAGGTTTGCCTGCCTGTTTGTTTTCTTCCCTCTGCCAGTGAACTTCAGCCATGCGCATTCTGAGGATGATTATTTGTCTGTAGTTCTGGATGTGTGACACCCGTCCGAGTGGTGTTCCTCAGACCAAGCTCCTATGGCCATCAGTTACAGGAAAATTAAGAGTGAAAATGTTACGGTGACTTGAACGGCTCACTTTGACATGCTCTTTGTCCACACACTATAAGGTGCATATAATAAAATTTCTGCCTACAGGAGGTGTAGGATACAGACACTAACGTAAGACCTCTGCCCTGTCTGAACATCTCTATTTTTAAGTCAATGTGAAAGGGAAGTGACTTTTCAGAAGAGTTTTGCCTGTGGACAATAGAACTATATGTGACAAGCAGCCATCTGTACCGCTGACTAAAACTTTGAGATCCTAGTGAGCGAAAGTTTCTTGTCTGTGTGGAATTGATAGGAGTTTGAATGGGGTTGATGGCTTCTGTAATGTAGAAGTCATATGGATGTTCTCCAAAATTTCTGCACTTCATTGCACAAAGTTACTAAGTGTTTATTTTCACTGGATTCTCAACAGTGATATCTGAGCAGTATCTAGATTATGGAACTTCCTATAGGAAATGTTTTCATGTTTTTCTTTGCATTTGTTTTTGTTCCCCTGTGTATATGCTTTTAAGGTGATTACTTTGGCTATTGCAAGTTGCTGATGGTGGATTAGTAGAGTATAGACTGTTAAAGTAAAGAGAGGTATACTGTCATATTTCTCAAATTACCTATAATTTTGTTTTGGTTTTTTATTCACTTGATGTTCATGGGCAGTCTGATCTCTTGTGAGTGCGTTGCATAGTTGTTTAAGGTATGATTTGTTTCACTTTGACTGTCTAAAAGCTAGTCCAACGCTGTGATTTCATGAACATCTGAGCTCGTAATGTGATGACTGTCTGCTCCTGAAAGGAGAAAGCCTTGCTTCTCCTCCTGCCTGTTTACTTGGCTCTTTGTTCCTTTTTTCTAGCCAGTACCAGCTGCCTACTTTCACTGCTGGTGTAGCATGTTGGGTTTTTCCATGAGCTAGTGTGACTCACTGACCTCACAGAAAAAGTATTGAGTGTTTTCTGCTTATTTGAGTGTGTTTGCTTCTTGAGTTATATCAGTTTATGGAAGGGTCTGATGAATGACAGATCTACAAACACAGATGAGGAAAGGAGGAGTGGAATCCCCCATTCCTGGTGACAGGGAGCTCTTGTATTGGATTCCATGTTTGCATTACCAGTTCATAATCTAGTCTTACTGTAGACTCTGAAGCAGGGATGAGAAGGGGGAGTGTTTGAAGAGTCGCTTTCATGATGCTGTGCTTCCTTTACATGTCTCACTTATCCTTTCAGGCAAATAGTTTATTGTTTCACAAGGCCTTGGCTGATCAGATTAGAAGAAAAGAGCATATAAAGAGATGTAGAGTTGTGACAGGAGCAGAAAAATGCATTAAACCATACATGGTGTGAAACAACTGTTTGGCTTTCAACAGGTTTTACTGAGAATTTTACTGCTTGAACAAAACATGGCACAAGGCTAAATAGCGTTAATTTTTTTCATCAGTAGTTGCAAAATTATATTCACTGTGTCATCTAATTGTTTAAAACTGTTCAAATATGATCAATTTATGTGTTTTATTTAAGTGTCACAGTGGTATGGACAGCAGAGCCATGAGTGAGTTACATATCTCACCCAGGTGAAATGCCAGCACGTGCTGAAATCGTGTAATTTGGTTATGCCAGGTAAGTTAGAAGAAAGCCTTGTTGAAAACAGCATACAATAATAAATGTAACATAAATAAAATTATATTGACACCTTCATATTTTTCTCTAAATCACAGAATCACAGAATGGTGGGGATTGGAAGGGACCTCTAAAGCTCATCTAGTTCAACCCCCATGCCAGAGCAATTATTCTCACCATTTTAAGTGCTTGTAGCAAGCAGAAAGTTAATATAGCTGAGAAGTCTTTTTAAAAGCAGAAAAGCTCTTTCCCAATATGTAGATATAAAGAAGAGAGGGATGGGAAGTAGATTTTGAAGCAGTGCTTCTCTCTGTATGAAAATAAAACAGTTGGAGAAGGCAGGCAAAACAAAGGTGATTCTGGGAAATGTAATTGAGTTACTTTACTTAGCTAGATATTCTACAATAAATATTGATATTTTAGCTACTGAGTGTACATTTCCTAGGTTTCAGGACTCTGTGCCCTTATGTGTATACCTGCACAAGATGATCTTAAGATTTCATAATATGAATTCATGGCAACTGATACAAGTTTGCAGTTTTGTAACATGATGAAATCTGTCAGATATACTGGTGCATAATTAATTTTAGATATGATGTGGTTTTACTTTCTTTAAAGTGTGTTTTATGGTTCTCTACTTCTTGAACAGATTTCCAAGAGAGGAAAACATTTTAACTAATGTTTCTAAAATATTTCTCAAATTATACATATAGTCTTGTGTAACTTTGAAGATTATTTACGTTCTGTTCATTGACTATGAGAAAGGATTGTAAGCCATTAAGAAGAAATTCTTGTTACTAATATACTTACAATACTTGTTGCCTTATTGACTATTGACAGTTCACTGCCAGGTATTATTTTGTGATTTGGGGGGAAAAAAAAAAGGTTTTTATTTGTAAGAATGTGAGTGTTAGATATTACAAGTCGCTATGAATGATTTCAAGGAAAGAGCTTTTGTGAAGTAATGAAATCCCTGTTGTAGTTTCACAGTTGTCACCAGGAATGCAAATAATGAAATTTGCCACTAGATGTCCCTGCATGACAGAATAGCTTTGTTTCCTTAAATACGCCCTGCTTAGGTTTTTGCAATCTGAATCAAATGTTTTGTAAGTTACTTTTTTTTTTCCCTCCGTTTTTTCTTTTTTTACTTTTTCATGAAACCTTCCTGCAGATAAATACGTGACCAGGTGTGTGTCTTGCTTTATAATTTGTGCACTTTTTTGATAGTAGCAAAAGCTGTGAGGAGGCAACGCATTTCCCACCTGGAACAGCTTGGCGTTGAGAGTACAAAAGTTTGTATTTCCATTTAGCTTTCTCTGCTGGTTGATATGCTCTCAGAAAATGATGTGATTTGTGGGGTTGGTGTTTTGGGGTTTTTTGTTTTTTTTTTTTGTTTTGGTTTGGGGTTTTTGTTTGTTTTTTATGTTAGGCCACTTCATAAGTACTTCTTATGCAAGTAAGCTGCAGGATTCAGACCTGACTTTAAATCCTGTGTTCCTAATTTTGAGCTTTGTCTTAGAGTTTGATTGTTAGATTTGGTATCTGTAGCTTAGGAAAGCGAAGACCTGAGACAAGTTTGCTTGCTTGCTTGATGGTCTGGTGGGGGTTTTTTGTTTGTTTGGGTTGGGGTTTTTTGGTGTTGGTGGCTTTTTGTTGTTTTGTGGGGTTTTGGTTTGTTTTTTTCTTTACAGTACTCAGGATAATGCAGTTGGTACACTTGGAAATTCTTACGGATATGCTGCCTTGGGTTTTCTCTGTGCTCCAGAACTTTCTGTCCTCTGACATGATTTATTATCCTTAGGACCACTGACCAGTTCTCCTTATACAGCTGTTGGTTTAACAATTGAAAATGTCTATATATTTGGGAATTGCTGTTGTGCTTTGTTTCTCAACAACCAACAAAATTCAGGAATGAAAAATACATACTCCGTTGGTTAGAAGGCCCTACAGAGCTTCTGCTGTTGCTGTTTGAAGTTGGTTGTGCATATAGGATGGTCACTGAGGAGCATATTCTTTATTCTGATTTCTTCCCCCTTATTCTCTCAGCAAATATTTGTAAAGCAGAATACAAAATTGCTGTTGTCGCATTGCCTATAATAGTGTTGTAACTCTGGTAGATCTTCCTCTGACTTTTTTGCATCTTAGTGATAGAGGAAGGGAAAATGGGAAACAAAACTTAAATGTAAGACTTCCTTGACGTTATTATGTCTTTTAGTGAAGTGGGCACTGATGTGCAACAATCATTTTCCTATATGGAAGATAGATTTTCATCTTGCTTATAGTTCAGGGGTTTATAAAATCAAATGGTAAGTGTTTAAGATGTACATGAAAGATTTAAAGAGTGGAATGGTGAAAAGCATTATATACTCAACTGTATATGTAAAGAAAGAACTTATATCTAAAGAAAGAAATTTGCAGTGATGATGGAGATTTAGTGTTTGATTTTTACTTTGTACAAAGTTGCACTTCATGTACTGCAACAGTGCAGTTCTTAGGCACCAGTCCAGCTGTGCCAAAAGGTAAAATAAATGGCAGAGTAGTTGGTTTCAAAGCCTTGTAACTTCCCTGAAATTGCAGTTACAGTCCTCCCACCCTCAGATTCTTCAGAAGTGTCAGTAATGATCAGACTAATATATCTTGTTTCTAATGTAAAAAAGAACTAATGAGGCATATTAGAATACTTCCTCATTTCTCAGCATCTGTCGACTTACAGCTGTGTCACACCAATCTGATATTGTCACATTTAGCAATACTCTCTTTGGAAAGGTCACGAGAAACCATAAGATAAACTTTGAAAACGAGGAAGTGACATGTGTCAGTGGTACACTTCAGGGCTGAATTTTGGGCAGGTATTTTCCAGACTATCCATGAAACCTTAACTTGTCTCCAGAGCAGACTTGATAGGAATTTAATACGGAGAAGTATCTCTCTTTTTCCGGTCGAAATCATGGTATACTGAGTAGTACAACTTTGTCAGAATAGTGTGACAAACTGTGACTGTGATAAGTGGTGGTAGAAGCTATACATGTCTGATCTCTGCGGCCTCTGCTTGAACTCTGGTTAACAAGGCATAATTAGGGCATTACTGGCATCATAGTTTGATTCTCAGTGTACAGCATAAATGAAAATAGCATTTCATGTAATCTGTCAGAAGTGCTGTGCTTATTTTGTATTGACTCAATTATTCCCCATGTTTAAATTTATTCTGTGCCCCTGGAAGTGCTGTTACTTTTAAGGGCAGATAGAATGAGCGGAGTTGTCCTTTCAGTAGAGGTTTCTAACCTGAGTTACAGCAGGGCCAGAGTTCTTCTGTACTCAAAGCAAAAGCAGGATGTGAAATGTTTGAACTGTGAAGGTACTTGACTGCTAATTACGTGTCCTTGTATTTGTTCAGGTGACCTGATCTTCTGGGATGTCAGCAGAAAAAGTGGATGGCATTGTAGATGAGTTAGAATTTAATTTTTATTTTGCCCTCTCCGTAGTCATTGTGAGCAATCACCATAAAATGGATGCTTTGGGCAGCCTCCTTCCTCCTGTGGTTGAAAATGGTGATACAGCTAGTGCACAAGAATTACAAAAGCTTCTGATTGATGAGAAGATGCGATGTGAATACCATAAAGCAAATTACCAATCTGTAAAGGCAGAACATCTAAGGTATGCTAATTCAAACAGGTTTCTTCATTTAAGCTGTTGAAAAATGAAGCTAAATATTAGGTGGAAGGGATTTTTTTTTGGGTGTGTTGGCTACTTCAGTGTTTAAGGATGGATTGTGTTGTTCATATTAGAAAATAAACATTTGAAATACCTGAAGACATTGCAAATTCTGTTTCTGCAGTACTTCTTATGCTTGTAAATATGGGATAACTTTTCAGGATATTACAGGAAGAGTATATTAATAGCTTGGTTCTAACTTGGTATTTGAATGTTTGCTTCTGCACTTGAGTTTTTTGAGCTTTAAGATCTAATTTTAGAGGGTAAATATAAAATAAGTATGTATTTTATCTTGCAGATTACAGGAGAATTATTCAATATTACAGGATGACCTGAAGAGGTTGTCAGTTGAGAAGCAGACTATGCATGACAAATTTCAGTTTCTTCTTGATGAGTTACAAGAGGAGTTGATGGGTAAAACGCAGGAGCTGGAAAAACTGAAGATGCAGGTGAGATAATTTATTGGCTGGACTTAATATGAATTTTAATCCTGTAATAGAGCTGTGCATATGTTTCTAGTTATGTAACATGCATATACCTAGCTTGAATATATGTAACAGATATCTTGAAATTCACCCATCCTGAGTAATGTTTCTTCTCTAGAGTGACTGTGGGTTGAAGTTACTGATCTATTGTTTAGCTGAATCTTCCAAATCCTGTTGTTGTGTGCTGTGTTGATAGTAAGACCATCAGTTTCTGTCTGTGCATGCTCTCCTGTTACGGGGAGAATCATCTGTCCTGGATGATAACTTAGATTCCTGAAGCTGTTAGTGACAGGAAGAATAAATATTTATTTCTCTGCATGATGATAGATTTATAATCTTAGATATAATCAAACAACCCGCTGCTAACATGTAAGATAACTAGGATGACACTTTCTATAACTACTCATTTC
This sequence comes from Actenoides lindsayi, assembly GCA_025331215.1. Lineage (NCBI taxonomy): Eukaryota > Metazoa > Chordata > Aves > Coraciiformes > Alcedinidae > Actenoides > Actenoides lindsayi. The sequence goes on along the minus strand of WTSP01005949.1, from coordinate 76,005 downwards.
CTTAATCTAATGCAGTACATGTTCTTAGGAAACAAGTACAGCATCTAACAAAGGATCCCAGCTCTGAATGGAGGAGTTGTGCCGTGGTACCAGAACTAGAATTAGTTTTCAGGGACTTCAGAGTAGAGATAAGCAGAAGAAAAGTAGAATAAATTGGAAAATATTGCCGGTTGTAGAAGACATTTTTTTATAAACACTTTTTCTTGGTAGGTAGTTTGCTGTATTTACCCATACCCCAGAAAACCTAACAAGATACCACGTAGCATGGAGCTAAAAGCAGTTCTTTTTTTGATCTTAAGTTTTATTTCAAAGCAATACCAAAAGTGTTTTACAAAGAATGGGTTTGGTATTGATCGTTTTGATTCTTTGGGGTTGGTTCACTTGCAGGTTTTTTCCAAACACTAATTCTTTATCTTTTATGTGAGATCAGTTTCCCTTCCCCCACTCCCCTACAAAGGAGATGCATCTCTCAGCAATTCAGCTTGACATTTGTATTGCTTCTACCAGTAAATACTGACATTTTAAATGCTTCTGTTATCTTCCTAGAATATTTTTAGTTCACTAATATTATGTTTTGGGTTTTTTTTCTTCTGTAACTACTACTGAAAATTCTATAGAAAAACAGAAAATCAAGCAGGATTCCTAAAATTGTGTTTGCAGTACTTTATTCCTGGCTATTTGTCCTATCAGAGTGTAAATAAATGAGTATGACTAGTTATTGATGATGACTTTCTGTCTTAAGGTGCTAACTCCTCAAAAATTAGAACTGTTAAAAGCACAAATACAGCAGGAACTGGAATCTCCTATGACAGAACATTATCGGAAGCTAGAAAATGTAAGTAGCAAATATTGAAATTCTGTTTCATTTAGAGTAGTGATCACCAATTTATAGCTGTTCCTAAAACCACAGGAAATTAAAACTGAAAGGGGAGCAAAATATGACGTTCTTTGTGTGGTATTGTTGCCTCGGGCAGTGAGGGTTGAAACGCTAGAAGAGAGAGGAGGGGGGATTCAGTTCATCAAACATAACTTGTGAAATGACAGGAACATTACATGGATATCTGAAGGAAATAAATTTGAAAACTTCTATGTTTTTGATTTATTTTTTTTTTTTCCTAACTTAGGAAGTGGAAAAATACAGAACAGAATATAACAAACTTCGTTATGAACATACTTTTCTGAAATCCGAATTTGAACATCAAAACGAAGAACACGCACGTATTTTAGAAGAGAAGAAAATAAAATATGAGGCTGAGGTACACCGAATGTTAGAGTAGCTTAAAATGTATCTGATGACAAAGCTGCTTGAACGCTGTGGAAATGTTGATGCTTGATGGGTTGTCAGTTTGACACCATTTGGTAATGTAGTGTTTGTTTCCGTTCTCTTAATTCTCAAAACACTTTTATGACTTAGCCTAAAGCTGTCTCTGTAGATCTGTTCAGTGATGTGTTGCAATATCATTTTTGTGCTATTATAAGTAGGAATAGACTTGCTTTCTGATAAATGACTATGAGTAGCTTTGCTTAATGCTTTTTTTAATCGCATGTGTGATGGAATTAGAGGCATTATGCTAATCTGAAATTAATAAGTTATCTGAGCAACCAATGTGAATTTAGATTTTAAATTACTTCTTTGGCAACTAATCCAAGAAGAAGGCAGCAGAAGACATTGTTAATATTAGACAAGGGTACCTTCTGCAACTAAGTTGGATCATGACAGTAGTGGTCAAAAAGTTACTAAAGTTTTCAGTATCCTTATTTCAGTTGCATTACTCTTGAATAAACCATTCATCACTTTGAGTAGCTAAAGAAATTGTCAGCTTATTTATGTTTTGAATATATGCAGCAGTGTAAATGAGTCTTGCATATGTCATTTGCATATTCATTTAAGTATTTGTCTGGAAGCATATATCCTAAGATGCCAGATTTGAATGTATTAGTCCAAACATGAGACACAAATCAAAGCAATCATCGCTTTCAAAATCAATCCAAATTTGCAAGTGCAATACATTAAAAACAGAACAGTTGTCCTTCCCAGAGCTAAAGCCACATGCTGCTTTACAGCCTGCCTCTCTTGTGGCCTTGTTGAGTTTGTGCTAGTCCTGCAGCTAATTAGCACACTTACAGAGAATGAAACTACCTTGAGCCTGGGGCATGATGTGATCTAGTTTCTCTCTCTTAGAGCCTTTTTAACCTTCCATGCCTTTTGGCACAAGAAGCTATGAAAATACCCTAATTCTTAAATGATGTTGTGTGCATGTCATGAAGTAAGTGTTTGAATTTCCTTATAAAAGGGATTTGGAGGTCTTTTGCTGCAGAAATTAGCTTTGCTCCATAGAGATCCCTGATGCAACTTCTAAAAGCACTGCTGCAGATCAGAATTTGGACTAGTCTTCAAATACCAAGAGAACTCATACGTACCTTACTTTCTCAGTCTTTTGCCCCCAATATTGCATTCAGTTCACATCACTCATTTTGAAACACTAGAATCTGTATAATTACATTTGTTAGGTACAGTCTCAAGATGGATGTGTACCTATTGTGCTACTTTGTAACAGAAAGTTGTTGTTTCTTCCTTTGTTTTTTAATTTTATGTCTGACAGGGCTCAGTCATGTTGGCTGTCTTGACTTACTAGCAGATTTGAGTTCTGTTGTGGTTATAGAATTGCGAAATCGTAATATTAGTTGGAAGATACCCCCTAGTCCAACAAGCTATTTAAAATATTTAAGTGTAATAAGATTGGGTTGCTCATGGCTGTGTCCAGTTGAGTCTTAAACATCTGCAAGGTTAGGAGATTTCACAACCTTTCTGGGCAAAACTATTCCGGTATTTAACCATCTGCATGGTAATTTTTTTTTTTCCCTAATGGAATTTCACACGTTCCAACTCGTGTCTGTTGCCTCTCTTCCCATCACCATGCATTTCCTTCTTTTTTTCCAAGCTGAAGAGGCATAGTTCTTTCAGCCTGTCCTTATATGTCATGTTCCCCAAGCCCCTGACCATCTTGGTGGCCATCCACTGGACTTGGTCCAGATTGTCATTATTCTTAATGCACTGAACACAAACTCCAGATGAAGTCTTACGAGTGCTGGAAGGGGACAAGGGATTGCTTCCCTGGATCTGCTAGCTATCTTTCTGCCAATATGCCAGCATGCAGCTGGTCATCTTTGCACCTAGGGTGCTCTGCTGACACATGTTCAACTTGTTGTCCATTAGGACCCACTGATCCTTTTCCATGGAGCTGCTTCCTAGAAATTTGCCCCAAGCCTGTACTGTTGCAGTGGGTTACTCCAACCCAGATGCATGACTTGCTCTTCTTGAAGACACTCCAGTCAGTTCATTCCTTCAACCTGTCCAGATTTCTCTGAATAGCAGTTCTGCTTTTTAGCTCATTGACCATTTCCCCCTGGTTTTGTGTTGCCTGCTAGCCTGATGAAAGTGTACTCCATCCCATCGTCCAGTTCACTAGTGAGGACATCAATCAGTGTTGGACCCTCTACTGGTCTTAGAAAGACCCCACTTGTTAGAGGCAGTCAGGTGGGCTTTGCATCACTGATCATCGCTCTCAGAGCCTGGCAGCCCAGCCAGTTTTCCACCCACTTCATCATCCACTTTTCCAGCCTGTATCTCACCAGTTTGTTGAGAAAGAAGATTATGGGAGACTGCATCAAAAGTCTTGTTAAAATCAAAGTATACCAGATCCACTGCCTTCTCCTTATCTACAATGCCAGTCACCTCTTCCTAGAAAGCAGAAGAGCAGGTCAGGAATGATTTGCTCTTGGTAAACCCTGCTTTCCATCACCTTTGTCTTTCATCTGTTTAGAAATGTTTTTTAAACATTTTTGTTCATAACCTTCACAGAGACTGATGTGAAGCTGACTGTCCTGTAATTATCTGGGTCCTTGTTCTTCACCTTTATGCTCTTGATGATGGGTGTGCTGTCTGCCCCTTACCCTGTTCCATCCGGAACCTTCTCTGATCACCATGGCTTTTTAAATATGATAGAGAATAGCCTTGTGATGATACCAGTGAGCTCCTTCAGAATGCTTTGTGTCCAGTGGATTAAATAATCTCTTAACATTTTCTTCCTCTGCCCTGGGTACTGAATTATTCCTGCAGACTGCTGGAGGGCTAGGGGATGTTTGAGGCCTGAGAACAAGCCTCAGCAGTGAAAACTGAAGCAAAAAAGGTGTTGAAGAGTGAGTCTGTTGATTTCCCTACTCTAAGAATGAAAATAAATATGAATATAATGTCTTAATATTTTAAATCGCACTGCTACGCTTTCCTGAAATGTCACCTGCTGTATTTGTTGCTGCCTGACACCTAACCAATGTAAAAGCTTCTACTTTTCTGATTAACCACTGTCAGATTGCAAGGCTGGATAAAGATAAAGAAGAACTCCATAACCAGCTGATTAGTGTTGATCCCACGAGGGACAGTAAACGTGTGGAGGCTCTCTCTAGAGAAAAGGCACAACTGTACCAGAAATTAAAAGGCTTGGAAGCAGAAGTTGCAGAATTAAGAGCAGAAAGAGACAATTGTGGTGTGCAAGCAGAAAATGTTCAAAGAGTACAGGTACGACAGCTAGCTGAGATGCAGGCTATGGCAAGGTCTCTAGAGGTAAGATTCTTTTTTTTTTCTTTTTTTTTTTTCTTTTTTTAATTGCCTCCTTGTAGGGTGTAGCGAGAATAGCACTCGGCCTGATGGAACTGTCACTGAAGTCACTGATAATTTTGCCACTGACTCCACAACTTGCATTTGTACATTGTCATATAATGCTCCCCTATTTCTTTAACTCTTTCCTTGTGTGTCATCTTTCCAGCCTTAGCTGTCTCTCTCCTTTCTCAAACACATTACTGCAATTGTTTAATTCTTGGCTGTTGCTCTGCCTTGGAGAACCTTTGGTATTTCTGGCCTGTTGTGTTTCCCAGGGTTCCACTGTAGTTCTCCTGTCAGTTCTTGCTGTCTCTCTGGGTAGTGAGTCTGTCCACGTAGATTTCTCACACAGTTGCAGCATTTTCCTTTTTACTGTTGTCAGTGCTGTATACCTTTGTTACAAAATGCTCTGATCACAACTTAAAAAGTGCTGTAAGATTCTTTATTTATAAAACCTAAAAAGTCCTGCTGAAAACAGGTCAGTTGACAAAAGGAAAGTGAAATTGTAGGTTAGATTACTTTTTTGAAACTTAGTAAAGCTCAGGGTTTGCAGCCCATAACACTCACAGTAATTATATTTTATTTCCTTTCCATTATGTTAATTCTTCAGTTAGTGTAACTGCATAGGCCAACATATGACATCTTTTAGAGCACCATTTATAGTCATAGTGGTGTTCACAGCCTAGTAATTTACTGGTGAGAATAGCTGCTGCCTCCTAACCAAGTCAGATTACCTTTGCCTGTTGTGAAGTAGATTGAAATTGTGTGTGATTCTGTGCAGGCAATGTTAGTAAACACAGTTGTGACTTCTGAGTAAAATTGAAGACACTTGTTATATTGGAACATATTGTTGAGCAAAGATAAATATTTATATATTATAATGTAATGTAGAAGGTCAGTAATATCCAAAAACCCAGATCATTTGAACCTTTCAAGTGAATAGCAAGAGACAGCCCCTGCTCCAAAAATCTTACAAATATCTGCTTTATTCAAGGCAGAAAAGAAGTCTGCTGAACTACAGGTGGATCGAATTGAGAAAGAACTGCAGATGAGTCATGAGCAAAACATTCTCTTAACTAGCAAACTTCACAAATCTGAACGAGAAGTCAATTCCTTAGCTGCTAAAGTAAGTGCTTTTATGCTATCTGAAATATATTTTTCATATCCTGTTAAGTTCTTCTTTCTATATTTTGCATTACAAATATACTAACAACATCTTCTGCTATGACCTATAATAGGTTTGGAGTGTTATTCCCAATTTCAGTTGGAAGATGTGGAATATGTGACTTTACAGAAAAAGCAGTATCCCTACAAGTATCTCTGAAGATTAAGATTATGCTCTTATTTCATTTTCTAGACCTTTTTTTCTAAACAGAGCAAGGCTTGAAGAGTTGTCTTTGTATTTATGTTTTTAGTAGTCATGAAAATAGCCAGCTGTATTTGATGGAAAGAAGTGTTGTTTTCATCAATGGGGTAAAGTGCAATAGATCTTCAGATGATTTTTTTTGTTTGTTTGTGTTGTTCTTGGTTTGTGGGTTTTTGTTGTTTCGTTTTGCTTTGTTTTTGTTTTAATGAATCTGTGGAGCTGTGGCTTGTGGAGATCTTACAACCCATTGAGAGGATACTTTGTTAGCTACGGGAAGCAAGCTGCACTGGAATCACCTATGGAGCTGTAGGTTACATTAGGAGCAGGATAGTCACGTTAGCATAACGCTTGTCTTGGCCTAATGCCAGCACAGATTGTACAAGAAACGTTTCTGTACAGCAATGCATCATATCATTTGAAGTAGATAATTGTCTTGCAACATGTTTGAGTGTCTTAGTTCTTGGGTTGGCGGCAGATCTTAGAGGTTTTGTTCTACATTTGTGTGCTTTATGTACTTATTTTTTTTAATCTTAGAGATATTTCCACAAATACTACTTAAGGAAAAAAAAAAAAGTCAGACGGCTCCAAGTTTAGGGAAAACCTGAAAGTGCTTAAACTTGACATCACTGTTTAGTGTTTTGAGCATAATTAGGGTAGTACGGATGCCGGATTCAGAGTTTTGTCTGGTTGCGGTGACTCCTCGGCTAGACAAAGCTGACAGGCTTTATACTGTTTCATATGTGATTAGTTGAATGAACAAGAAAAATCGAAGCACTAGGAAACCGTTTTACCTTCAAATGTTGCAGAATACTTACACTGCTTTATGTAAATTTGAGTCAGGACACTAGTCCTGATGAAGTAGTTACTTGGATAAATATTAGCTTTCTCCGGCCTTTCTGGAGAGAACACTGGGTAATACATTTTTATAACACCTGTCAGTTCCTGGCAGCAGGTTTAATCCCATGTGTTTTCTTACCTTTCTGGAGAGCCTTTAGTTAGTTCTGTGCTAACTCTAAACCCAGTAACTTTGGTCATTTATGTCTGGATGAATACAGAATTATCTTAAACTCCCTGTTGACTGAAAGCTACTCTGCATTTCTGAACATACTTTACAAAATACCACCGAAATGTGCTTTTTATGGCTACAGCAGATAATATTGCACAAACATGCCTCAAAGAAAGATACAGTACAGGAAAAAACTAACTTCTACCACAGTCATTCTTTAACAATCTCAGATTTAATTCAAAACAGACCTTCCAGTGCACATTTATGAGTGTGAAGTATTTAATTTTGATCCGTAATCCAAAAAAGTTCCACTTTGCCATAAGGATAGGAGATGCCTATACCAGTATTTAAAGCCTCTTTATAGAATGTGTCATACTAGTTTTACCTGAATAAAATAGAGGAGAAAACTTCGCTTCAACACTTTTTAATCAATTGTCTGTCAGAATATACAGAAGATTGTTGCAGTCTTTATTTTTTGTATCCTCTGGTGTTCACCCAGAACTGAGAGAACACTAAAATGTTCTGTGGTGTTTCTTGAAAGGAGGAAAGTGGAAACTAATTTCTATATTGACCTCCACCCCCTTCTGCACCCACTCTAACTTATTTCTGGGCACAGGTGCACGCATTTGTCTTCCGGCCTTTGTGCCTTAAAAAAGCCACCTTAATTCTTTGCAAGTTGCCATGAAATGCTCTCAACTTAGTATTTAAGCAACCAAATCCACTGTGTAGTTACTTAATAAGCTACTATGTCATTCTTAACCTTTTGCCACTTGTATATGCTAGCAGGTTGTAATTACATTTGCCACTGTGAATGGATTTTCATTATAAGTGCTTTCCTCTAGATATTTAATTCTCATTGACCGTGTAATTACTGCGTACAAATGCCTAAACTATAGAAAGTTTCCATGCAGTAATTGTCTTTGATTTGATGGTCTTAAAGCTCCTGCTTTTATGAGGCCATCTGATATGTGTGTCACAGCTGTAGAGAAGTATTTGATTTGAAATGCACTTTAAAATGATGAAGACCAGGATTTTGAGAAAGTACTGTAGCACTCCAGGAGGTCAGGGAGACTATAAGTAGTTACCAAATTGAAATTGCTTGGGGGAGCAATTGATAATCTGGTTTTGCACATCACTGTTTTGTTTTACTTAGAGAGATTAACTTTATTTTAGCCTGACTTTGAAGGATCTTTAGTCAGAAGTGAAGCATGTGCAAACTGACATGCTAAAGCTTGAATTAGTGAGGCATCAGGGTCTTACATAATTTGGATCAGGGTCATAGAAAGATATTTCCAATGAGTAGTCTCTTCAGGAATATCCCAATATTCAGAGGCTAGCTTGTAGGATGTATATTATTTACTCAGAAACCAAGTTTTCACAGGCAGTCCTGCACATCTATGCATGTATCACCAAGGCTTCTTAAAAGAGTAACTTTTCTACACTGTAGCTTGTTAGTAACTGGTTATAGATGTCAGTAGCAAGACAGCCTGGTTCCTGGAATATGTGTTGTGTTTAAGCACTTTAATTTTTTTAATAAGGGAATATATAAGACTTGCACTTCAAGATGACTGACAGTTCATTCAGTGATCTTCAGTGTGTGACTTGAGGAGTTAATAAAAACCTGTAATAGCACTGATTCTGATTTGGGGAATCAGATCATGTCACTAGCATTCGTGTAATCTATAGAATTTGTGTATAATATATAATCACCAGCCAAAACAGTGGATATTCTGGATTAACTTCAGGAAAGCAGTGGATGAAATAAAGTATTTAAAGTATGTTTAAAATAAGTGTAGTCCATGATTATTTGGCAGATTTTCTTGTTGGCAAAGTATCACAGGAAAAACTTAAGAGTAAGGCTGTGAATATAAATCTTTATTTTAGTTGATTTGTTTTTTTTAATCTAACTCATAGGTAGAAGAACTTAAACATTCACATAAATTGGAAGTAACAAATGTCAAACTGGAGGCAGCAAGAGCAAAGAGTGAGATAGAAAGAGAGAGAAACAAGATTCAAAGTGAAATGGATGGTAAAACGTGCAATTAATTTCTAATGATTTCTTCTGTAACTTCTAGTTAGAATACTACAATTATTTTTCCTCCAAATATTCTCCAACAGCCTTCACCTTGTGGTCTAGCTCATAGATCTGACAACTCCTTTTGTATGTGAAGTAACTGTGCTGTTTCACTTGGTCTACTAGGTAAAGAACAGCTACAGAACAAGTTTGCATTTATGTACATTAGTGAATTTGTGACACCATTGAGCATAATCTATTTCAAATCATGTACTTCATAGGGTTATTTTGCCTATTACTGCCAAATTGTAGAGTCTTTCACACTCTGCCTGAAACCTAACGTAAGGCTTCAGTGATTGTTTTGTTTTCTGATTCTGTGTCTGTGGAATTGATAGCAATTGGGTAAGGCTGCCATGTGAAACAAAATACAATTTCTAGCTCATTCTTTGAGGAAAATAGGCAGTGCTTTAATATTAAAGTTCTCTATGAGCAAGTAAAAGGCGGTGAGCTCTGTATCAACAACGCCCTTACAATGTCTTGAGAACCAAAAATGTTGGACCCTATGAAATACAAAACTAAGTGCAGAAAACATTTAAGCTAACCTGTGCAATTCGGCTTGCATCACCGAATGAGCTAAATAACCAGGAATTACTTTTACAGCATGTTGGCTCATTCACCAGTGAACACAGGTTACTTGGTCACAAGTTTTTAATTTGCATCTTTTGTCCCTGCTTACAGAATCAGAATGTTAGAATTGCCTCATTTGGAAATATGAGTGAATTGACGTGTGAGATTTGTTGTAGCGTTACTACGGTTTTGCTGGTAACCAGTTACTGTTTACCATTAGCTTTGCCATAAAAAGAAAATCCAGACACAACTGCTTAGCAGGAATTGCTTTACTGTTTAAATCTATAATAATATCTACTGCTTAATTATTTTAGGTATGTTAAAATGATAAGCCTTTGTAGACAGAGATTCCTGTGTACTCGTTGCCCTTGAAGAGTTTTTGAAATATTGCTGTTATATTAGGAAAGGCCACATCTCTTGATTTCTCTCTTTTTTTTCTTCTTTCTTTCATTCTATTAGGTAAATTGTGATTTTTTAGCTCCCTTTTATCAATTTATAAAGTGACTTTAATACTGGATTTCATCAGGTTGTTATCAATAATGACATTTTAACTTTTTTTTTTTTAATGTGTAATGCAGGATTGCTGTCAGACAAGGAGATTCTCAAGGCAGCTGTTGAACGTCATAAGGTGCTTTTAGCAGAAAAGGATCGGGAGCTAATTCGTAAAGTGCAAGCTGCCAAAGAGGAAGTTTTGGAAAAAATTGCAACCTTACAGGAGGAAAAGTATGTTTGGTGATACACTTCTAAAAGAGGAGTGTTTTGAGTAACTTTTTAAAATGTCAGTCTTGGCAACTCGACAGCTCTGACATTTTGTCGTGATTCTTGTGCGCATGTTGAATAATGTCTCAGGTTAGAACTCGAGAACAGATTAGCTGATCTAGAGAAGATGAAACTGGAGCAAGATACTCGGATACAATCTGAAAAAGATCAGTATGAAGAGAAACTACGTGTTGTACAGATGGCAGAAGAATCTAGCAAAAAGGAACTTCAGCGTTTGCGGTAGTGTGGCTTTTCTAACCTTAACACAGATTTCTCATTTCCCCCTCACCCCTGATGTCTTTACAGTGGTCAGTATAAAAGTTTACTGTTCATGGATACACAGATATTCATTATGATAAATTAGACAAAATTATCTTCTGCATTGTGTAAAAGAGGGCAAAATTAAAAATGTTCTGTTTAAAAAAAACCAAACATTTTTCGTCCAAAGCTTAAAAAAATTATATGATTTTAACAAACATTTTTAAGACGTAATTTTGCAATACTCATGTTTGTTAAAATTGGGTTCCTGTTGGCTGCTGGCATAATCCCAGCATTAGAGTAAACCTTCCTCTTTCCACCATGGCACCGTATCAGCAATTGGCAAACTGGGGCTCTAAGGCAATACCTCTTTGATTGGTTATTATAGTTCTCAGTGAGCTTGTTTTCCTGTAGCAATGTTATGAATGTCAGTGTGATAAAATGAGCAAAATTCATACCTCTAAAGCAAACAAATCAATGTATTTCTTACTCCTGTATGAATTCTAATGATCACTAAAAAGATTTTAAAATTATTTTTTAGTTAAATATTCATCAGCCTTTCAAATTATTTAATATTTTCTATTATCAGACTGATTTGTCCTGACTTCTACCGTCTATATTTGAATTAGATAAAAATAAGGATGTCTTATACCATTTTAGGTTAAAAATTCAACAGCAAGCTATTCAGACAGAGGAGCTCGAAGAAAAGAAACGTGAAAGTGCTGATCTGAAACAGGTAAGTTTTTACTGCATTGTAATGTTTTACAGAGAAACACAATCTTTCCTCCAGTTACCATGTCCAGCGTTTGAAGATTAGATTGAATTTTTAAGGCTTTCTTTTCCTGAGGGACAAAATGCATAACAACAGGTATTTAAAAGCAGAAGTCTTCAGAAATTGGTCATGCTTTCCTGGACCGTTATAAATGGATTACAGCTTTTTGCTTCATGTGTTTTGTGGGTACCAAGGGTTGCAAAGCTGAATGTTTATAGACTGGTATATGAATACGGTTATGCACTATTTAACTGGAGATTCAGTTTCCATGGAGACTTATAAATTGTTTCTAGGTAGTGCTTTGCATTTACACTACATCTCTCATCTGAGGTTCTTGAAGTGCTTAACAGATGTTTCATAAATGAATAAGCTAGTGTAAAGAGGTATATTTCTATTGCAGAATGAATTGATGGCAGTGTTGAAAAGAAAACCTTATTTTTTTTAACTCCTGCTTGCCCGTGATGTTATTTAGTAGGTAAGAGCAGAGCTGTGCACCAAAATAATCTGCAAGCTGTGTGCACTTGCAGTTCAAGGCAATATTTTTTTTTTCCTCCCAAAATCAAAACCTGCGGTATCCAAGTGTTCATGGGGGCAGAGGAAAAGGAAAGGGAACTCATCCTTTCTATGTGCCAGCTGCAGAGGTTGGACTTTTCAGACACTGTACTTGTCTTTGTGAACTGGTTGGTACAGTCACTTCTGCCTCTAGAGAAAAGTCTGGGTAGCTCCACAGCTCTGCTACATGTTCTCTGGTGCTCCAGTTCTGCTCATCCCTGGGGCTTAATATTGGATTTCTTCAGTTCTGGGGGACACATCAATGACTGAGGACTTCTGCCTCTCTCTCTCTCTTTCTCTTTCTCATTTTGACTACAATAGAAGACCACCTTTGTCTGGTAGTGATTTACTGTAAAGCTTCTGGAGAAGCTGTTGAGTAAGGGGAAAAGGAACAAATCAGAAAATCAGAAAGGCTTATCAAAAGCAAATGCAGACAGTTGGTGACTGCATTTTGCTCTGTCCCAGTGTCTCAAAATTAATTGTTAGTTATTTGCATACCTTCTCAAATGGAAAAAATTCATTTTCTTGTAGCAAATTCACGACATGCAACTTCAGCTTGCCTCACTTTCTCAATCAGAAAATCATTTGCTGGAGTCTAATCAGAAGCTGAAGGAAATAATAGAGAGATTGAAAGAAGAATGTCAACATGCAAAGGCTCGGGCAGAAAAAGCTCAACTGGAAACAGAGAAGTAATTTTTTTCTTCCTTTTGGCTTTACTTTTCATATTACTTGTGTTCCTAACACGTGGATTAGTTCAGTATAAAGTGTAGATTCTGAATAAAGTCAGAAATTAAAAAATGAACAGGAAATATTGGAAAATTATAAAAAAAAGTGGTTAGACCTTCAAAAATTGGAATTTGTTTCTGTCTGTGTCTGTTAATAATTAATTATTGACTAATGAAATACACTACTTGTATAAAATTAAATCCTGTTTCTATTCAAGTGAATATCAAACTTACATTAGTTTAACTGGATCTAGAGTTTCACATACCATTCTTTTAAGAGTGTTTAAGCATTAAGGGTGAAAAAAAGCATTGTACTGTGCTTTGATAAAGTTTCAGGGACCCTGTCTGCATATCTGTGTATATACTTTTATTTTTCCCTCTTCCCGCTAGAACCTTTTAGCTGATATGAGGCAAGTAAAAGCTCAATGGATATATTCTAGCAGCTCTCATCAAAATTAAAAATAATTGCTCTTTTTTTGCACAAGCTTGACCACCTACTATCAACATATGCTACTAAATGTTGAAGGAGACCAAATCTTGTTCAGAGTGCATATAGCAATGAATGCTTTCCTGAAATTTAAAGATTAATTTGTCAGTCTGAAATGGCTATTTAGTATTTCCTAGCCTAATAACCAAATACAAATGGCTATTTAGTATTTCCTAGCCTAATAACCAAATACATCTCTAACTTGTACTGGATTATTGTGTGGTGGGTTTTTAAAAAAGTCAGCGTGTCAGATTAAATAGAAAACTTCCAAAAGATATTAATGTGGCATTTTTTGTTCTAATTTCTCTTTTGCAGTGACATGGTGCTGCGATTGCTTTGTTGTCATTGGCTTGAGTATTGCTTTTCTGTTTAACATTTGAAGAAATTATTGAATTGGGACCGCAGAATTTGTTCACTTGTCAGCAACATGTTAAATGTTTTGGATGTTTACTTTAGGAAGGTGTATTCACATTTTGAGATTGTCACTGTAATTTGAGAGAGATTGTCAATGTCACTTACCTATTTCTGGACAAAGACCAGTCAGGAGTAGGTTTTCCTGGGAAGGCAGTGGAAGGAACTCGGCAATCCTCAGAGGTCATTGTGTGAGTAGGTAGATAACGGGATACAGACCAAGGCTGATACTGCAAAAATGAAGCAGCTTTGCAGCCTACATGTGAAGTCCTCCAGGTCTGTCCTACTGTTACCCTGGGAGCCTTGGGACTTGTTTCCATTCTTTTTCTGACTCTGTGGGTGATAGGACTTCCTTCCTCAGTTTAGTAATTCTTACGAGCTTTAACTCTAAGGGTTAAGTTGCACCACAGCAACTTGTCTGAAGGAGGAAGTGAAATAAGGACCAAAAGATAAGAAAGCCCAAGATAAAAAGTTTCAGCTAAATAAAATAATGCCAGTTGAGCTTTAAGTAGGCAAAGCAGCTGCCTGCCTGTGTCAATCTTAGGCTTGGAAATGAAAACTTTTAATGAGAAGAGGGGTTAAAGGCAAACTGTGAGATTGATCTCACCTCTGATCTGTGGCAAAGAGGCACTTGTTGAGTATTTCGGCAACGGTGTTAGTGGCATATGAAAGGAACAAACAACAAACCAAACAAGTCATGGCAGTTTTAACCACAGTCTCAGTTGAAATTTTTCTACTGCTAAGCCATGGTTTCTGAGAAAGCTCTTTGGTTCCCGGGCAGTAGTAGTTATTTACAGTCACCAGCAAGGTACAAACTACACTGGGTCTACTAAAAGCACTGTGACAGGTACCAAGTGGACCAGGATCATGGTTCTGGTATGAGAGTGGGTAATTCTCAATACTTGTACTGTGGGGAAGGGAAGGGTTGTTTGGTGAGAAATTTATGGAGATTCATTCAGAATTCTTGTAGGGAAATTCTTTGTGACCTGCCCTAGGTGGCCCTGCTCTCGCAGGGGGGTTGGACTAGATGATCTTTCGAGATCCCTTCCAACCCCTAACGCTCTGTGATTGGTGAAACCGCATCAGCCCAGGATGGGAGCTTCCCAGCCAGAGAAGGTAGTTGTCAGCTCTTTTGACAACTGATGTTGGGCATAGGTGTCTGCTGTTGTGTTCCAGTGTGACTAGTTTGATTGCAATTCAGAGATTCTCTGTGGATGGCTTGGCAGCCTGTCAAACTAGCAAGCAGCCAAAAAATTAGCTAGGTTATTGGAATCGGTTTCCAAAATTTTCCCCATAGGTGCACAAATCCTGGGCTGATGTTAATGTACAGGTTTGAATGTTGCTAGTCACCATTAGATTGGTGGCACAATCAAATTTATACCGGGTTCTTCGAGTATAGACAAGTAGGAGCTGTGAAAAGATGCATCTATTTTAAAAGCCTTAAGGCATTAATCAAATGCACTGCTTTGTTTGTATAACCTCTGAATTTTTTAACCTGATTTTTTTTCAAAGGGCTTTAGAATACAAACGTATAGAGTGGCTGGAGGAGAAGCATGTGCTTACTCAGCACATCACAGAGCAAGAAGAGAAATACAACCAGGCAAAGAACAAGCTATGTCGAGCTGCTGTTGCTCAGAAAAAGGCATGTTAACTCCTCCCTTATGAATGATCCAGCTTGAGAATAGTGCAGCTTTACTTTGGCCAGTTAGAATTGTTTCAATAGTAAGAGTTTATTTGCAGTCTGCTGTCTATAATAACAAAATGTATCTGGTTGTTCAAGATTCTCCTAGAAATAGGCTGAAGTGATATCCAAAAGAATATTGCGGCCAACATCTTTGTTACAATGTCATCCAAGATTTTTTGAGGCTTTTTTTGTGTGTATGGGTGTGTTTGTGCACCAATAATGTTATTTAAGAGGGGGACTGCTTAATTAGTGAGGACGAGGTTTTGGATACTAGACAAACGATGGTCTACTTTTCCTTGATAGAATATTAAAATTTTTAGCTTCTCCTAAGCTTGTTTTTTATTAAATAACTTGAAAGGACAAGCTGATTAGTTGTTTATAAAAGCTCAAAAATAATTGGCAGTTTTATACATTGGACAGTAATCTCCATGAGGGGGAATCTTATTAATGTTTACAAACATCTAAAGGGTGGGTGTCAAGTAGAAGAGGCCAACGTCTTTTCAGTTGTGCCCTGTGATAGGACAGGAGGCAGCGGTCACAAACCAGAACAGGAAGTTCCACCTCAATGGGAGGAAAAACTTCTTTACTGTGAGGGTGACAGAGCACTGGAACAGGCTGCCCAGAGAGGTTGTGGAGTCTTCTTCTCGGGAGACTTTCAAAACGTCCCTGGATCTGTTCCTGTGTGGCCTGCCCTGAGTGATCCTGCTCTGGCAGGGGGCTTGGACTTGATGATCTCCAGAGGTCCCTTCCAACCCCTACCATTCTGTAGTTCCGTGACACATAGAGGTTATGACACCTACCAGCAGCTGTTGAGGTTGTACAAAGCTGAGGTCAAGATGAGAAGGGGGATGGGAGGGGAGAGAAAGAAAAGAAGGCAGCATATATATTTATATCTATTTTTAGGTCATGCTTATACTTACTTATAGATGGTCATTTAAAGCATGTGGTTTGTTATTCTGAAATACAGTTAGTGTTTGTTGGCACGGTTAGTCACTGACCAGTGAGTGACTGACAGCCCTGCATCTTTCAGTTGCTGACATGGATCATTTCCTAATCTCTTCTGTTTTTCCATCATGGGGATTCAGAACCTTCAAAAGACCCAGCACCTCTTCTTAAGGAAGGAAAACCCTAAAAAATTGTCACAGCTTGAAACCATGTGCAGTGTAGATTTGATGTTTACAGGATGTCATCTATTAAGGTGTTACTTAGCTGTTTGAAATGTCTTTTTGACAGAGGAAGACACTTCATGATAATAAACAAAGGAGAATGCGAGAGAAGCTAGAACTTTTGGAAGCCAAGATAGAAGAACTAGAAAAAGAAAACCAGGTGTTAAATAGGTAACAAACTGCTTTTTCTTAGCTTGAAAGATTATATATGCCCAAGATCTGACTTACAACTGTGAAGTATTTTTGAAGGTACGTGACAGTTCAGTAGCCGGAGTCCAGTCTAACGGCATTGTCAGCACTAGAATTCTTTGAATGGAGTCCATTTAGGATGGGCAGCTGAGAGTTTGAGACAACTGCAGGGCTGTGTCCTCAGGAAGAAACAGAAAAAATACCTGATAGATGCAATTGCAGGAATCCCTGCAAAAGAAGGAAGTGATAAAGACTTCAGAATTGCAAGAGAAACAGATTTAGCATCCTCTTTGAAAGACAAACTCCTATTTTATTTTATTTTTTTCTCTTCATTGAGCACCCATGGAGGGCTTGATTCAAATAATTAATTTAATGTGGCTCACTGCTGTGAATGCTATTAAAAGATTAATTTATTCCATGTAAATTCTAATCTGTAATACAGCAGATAGCTTAATATGTGCAGGGACTTTTAGTCAGACATTTAGGCAGAAGAATATGCATGGCCTTTCTACCTTCCAGGTCTTGTGGTATGTAGTTTTCCTTCGTAGGGATAGTAGACAGCAGAGTACTCGTGGAGAGGCACCCGCACTTCTGCATGGGGATAACCAAGGTTTTGAGCAACGATAAATCTTTTCTTTCCTAGGCAGAATGTTTCCTATGAAGAATACGCCCGGCTCCAGAAGAGGCTGAAGGACTTGCAGCGCAGGCACAACGAATTCCGGAGTTTAATCCTGAATACGAGCATGCCGCCGCTCGCCGCAGCCAGTGCCGCCTCGTCATCTGCCTTGCTGCCTGCGCCTGCAGCGTCCTCCCCCCTTCCTCAGGTGCTGATGTGCTGCGAGTTGTGAACATACAACAAGAGAGGCCACAGGAACAGTCCTTCGTTGCAGACCTTAGTCTTAGGGAAGGAGCTTTTAGATCTTTGAACAGAGAAAGGAGGCTTTGAGGAATGCTTCTAGTGGTGTTCCTTCTGCTCAAAGGGAACGAGTTCTCGAAAGACAAACGCTGTGTTACAGACTGTAACAAACAGGCAGTTTTAACCCAGTTCTCTGTACTTTTGTCTTTCTCCTGAGAGGCTCTAAATGGCCTCTTCTGGGTAAGAAATACCATTCTGTTCAGACCACAGTTTCATTATTAGAAAGCAGTATTGCTGCTCTTGGTTTCTTGTGTGATTAAAAGAGTTTTACTCCGGTGAGCTTCTGAGGGTGAAAATTCTGGCTGAGTGGGGTTGACCAGGCTGACTTGACAGATTGATTCTTGGTAACTGAGACCTCAGGCCTGCATGCCTCTTCACTGGAGAGACAGAACACCTGCACGTGCCTTTCCGGCTGGTGCTGTTCATCGTGAATGTCAGAACGATACCCACAAAATACTGAGGAGCGAAAATTAACAAACAGTGATATTTTGGACTTCACCATTTTTATTTTAAAATCAGTAATTAAATTGGTTTTAATTTTTTTTTTTGTCAAGGAGGAGCAGCATCAAAGAGAGCTTTCCCTGCTTCGCAAGCGGCTGGAAGAACTAGAAACCACACAGAGAAAACAGCTGCAAGACCTTGGGCCATCTAGAGAGCGTGTAACAGCGGGCACCTATGGGGACACGGGTAGAAACAAGGTCCCTGGAGAAGGTGACGTACAAAGGGAGAACTCCCAATAATATCTGCAAACTCTAGGTGCTTGTAATATTTTGCCAAAACCATGTTTTTTCTGTGCCTGAGTAAAATGTATTCTGCATAGTTTTCTATTTATTTTTGATAGACTGTCGTAAATTATCAAATATAATGGTTCACAACAAAACAGCTTAAAGATTAATGACAGTTCAAAATGTTTTTATATAAATAATGTAAAAGTATTTGGAAGTTAAAACATACAAAATAATCTCATCACACAAAACTTGGAAGAAACATATATAAAGGTTTAGATTCTGCTGACATTTAAAATAAAACTGATTTTTTTTAAATTATAATTTTTAATAAATCCTTTCAAATTTATCTGCTGATATCCTCTTCTGCCACGGAGAAGCTGCTGTATCAGCATTGTGAAGTTCCCCTGAGGGTGACAGGAAATGGAAAAAGTGCCGAAAGCTTCTGTTTGCTACCCTTGACAATGTGCATTTTGTATTTTTGTAATGGGAATAAGCAATAATTTGGGGGTTTGATATAATGTAGTACAGATGAAGTATAACAAATTGCCTTCGGATTATAAAAATGTAAGATTGTATCTATTGGCACTGTAATTTGTGTACTGAACTACAATAAAGTTATTTATTCAAGGTTGAATGTGTTTATTTAATTATTCCCCCTCATCAGTTTACGTTAATTTCTTCGACTTGCCAGTGAAAACTTCCCTGCAGGTGTCGGAGTGATTTTAGCTGGTTTTTGTTTGCTTGTTTATAACATACTGCAGTGAAAGTACGGGGCAGTGAGAGAGGCGGTGTGGTGTTCTTAGCCTGTAAGGAACAGAAAACTGAGTAACTGCATTGCTTCTGGTGACATTGTCCTTGATTCCATTTCTTTCTCCAGAGGCTGCATTTCTGATTTGCCGTACAGCGTGGAAGTATAAGGACGGTATGGCTTTTTTAGGGCATTTCTCATGACTTTTCTGAGGAAAACAGTGTCGCTGTTGGAGATAACAGAAGGTATTTCTACTGTCTCCTGCAGGTTTAATTTGGAAACAGTAACTCTCTGTGCCTGAGCTGGCTTTGCCAAATGTATTGGTAACTGGACTTTACCAGTATGCAATGGTTTCGGAGAGCTGGCTCTCCCGTGGCCTGGTTACGTGATCATCAGCAAGACTTCATCTGATGCTGGGGCCAGGGAGGGTGGTTTGTACCATCTAGGGAAGCCTCGGAGGGCAGAAAAAGGGTAACAGCAGGAGGAACTAGGGTTATCTACTGTTCCTGGGCTGCCTTTGTCAGGCTCTCTCAGGCTTTTTGCGCAAGAATTCCCTGTCCCTGCAGCACCTTCTTGGAAAAGAACGGTTATCAAGTTATGACAATTTTAGCTTTTTTTAAGTACCAGTGGCCTCTGAGCCTTAGAGCGATGCCGCTTGGAGGGTGGCTCCTGAAGGCAGCGTGGCCAGGCAGTGGGCACCGCGTCCTCAGCCCGCCTCAGGCCTGCACTGCTTCCTGGGGGTGGGAAGGCTGCTGGGAAGCCCTCGGGCCCTGGGGGGAGGCCTCCAGGCAGCAGCTGCCGGGTTTCAGGCCAGCGCATTTCCACCCCCTGAAGTTTGTGACACAAGGGTGTGTGTCAGGGCTCCTGACCCAACGGCAGTCTGTGTCTTACCTTCCGTTCCTTGCGCGACTCGGGCGCTGCCGCAAGCTGTGCTTGCTTGCTTCTAACCATTGTAAAGGACACAAGTGAATCAAAGTTACCTCCAAATGCGTTTTATTCTAGATAAACCCATACAAACACCAACATGGATTTGTCATTTGCACTTTTTTTTTTTTTTTTTTTTCCCCACCATTCATTTTAAACAACAGGTTAACTTCTGTACAACAGGAAATACACATTAGTAAGATTTGACTTGAAACGAGATGACTGCAAAATAATGCTCTGTAAGCTAGTGTTAGAAAATATGCTGTTTGCCAGAGCGGTTTGCCTGTAAAACGTGAAGTAAGTTGCAAGAGAAGTTTGCTTTCATTTCAGAGGATGCTGTTAGAATTGTTGGGTTGCCAGAATACAGCTTTAGTCACAGGTGGTTCTTTTTGTCCGTGTAACAGTTAATGGTGAATTGCAGATACTGAGGGTGTGCCAATGTTTCGTGTGCTGACCCAAACCTACCAAAAGAGCCACAATCACTTAATTATACTTCACATCACTTCGTGAGATCCACTGGATGGGTTACAAAGTTCCCAGCATGACTTTAAATGGTTTACTAACAGAGTGACGCTGTTTTGGAGGCTTGAATAAAAGGCAATAATCCTATTCCAGGCTGTAGACTAAAGCTACAGGGCCTGCTTCAACACATACTTAATCTCTAGAAATCATTAAAGCTAGTGTAGCAAACAAGCAGTAGTACAAATACAGAATAGGACTGATTTTTTTTTTCTTTTCCTCATCATATAAACACATACAGTGAAGTTCACAGGATCAGACCCACGCAAACAGATTATATTTTACAGCTTTTTTTTTCAAACAGAAAGTTGGGGTTTTTTTTTGTTTGGTTTTATTTTGTTGGTTTTTTTTCTGCCTGTACAGAAGGTCACTGTTGAACAAAACTATCGCAGTTCACTCAACTGCACTGCCAGCAAACACCTGAAGTGGAACGGAACTGAGACGTCTGTCTAACTGGAAAGAGTAATCCACTTATGTTGCTCCTTTAATATTAATAACTGTGCTTTTTTTATTATTATTATTTATTTGATGCTGCTTTAAAACATTAGGATAAGAATTATAAAAATCGAGCCCTTAAGTACAGGTATTCTAAGCTGAAGTGCTACTGAAGCCACAGCCCACTTCTTCAGGTCAGAGGGCAAGACAGGTTAGAGTTGGGGTGTTTTGGTTCTTCTTTTTTTTTTTCCCCAATTAAAATTAAGCTTACCACAAGATATTGTGCTAGGCAGAGAACTGCTGAAAGTACTGCAACGCTGTAGTGCAGTTTCCTGAACAAAGCCATACATTCCATCAAGTATAAAGTGTAAACTTAATAGCAAGTGTAAGACTTGACTTAAAAAAAAAAAAAAAAAAAAAAAAAAAAAAGAAAAGCCATCAAAGTTATGGGTTGGTGGGTGCCCCCCCTTAAACGCAAGAGGGACAACTTGCGCAATCGCATGGCAGGGAGAGGGCAGACCAGTAGGCAACGTGTTCTTGTGTTTGTGGGGTTTTTTTCCCACATTAACAGGCCAAAGCATGGCTAGCGTGCGCTGGTGCTGGCTGGCCACATGCTGTGGGATTGTGCCCGGTACCGGTTTCTGGCATCACACGGCAGTCAATGATTTGAGCTCCCCGCTGCCTGGGAGTCCCATGTAGGCATCTCTGGCTGGTCCCAGCCCCAGCAGGGCCCATGGCACCCTTGCCAAGGCAGGGGACAGCTCTTACCTCTCCTGTGGGTCACTGCGCTGCCTCACTCGCCTCCAGTGGAAATGTAGCTCCATCTCATCAATGCCTGACTTCAAATCCGAGGGCAAGCAGTAGCCTTAGTAAGTAAGTACCTCCATGTGACTGAAGCAGAGTCTACAGCAAGACATTTCAGCTGTGCAGTGGAAGGGAGGCCTGCGCTGGTGCAGTAGCAGAGGCTGAGCCACAGCTGCTCTGCCGCAGCTTTGCACAGTGACCACAGCACCAGCCTGTCCTCAGCAGCATGGCCACACACCTGCTTGCCAGCTGGGCTAACTTCAGCCACCAATGCAAATGTGATGGATGCCCTCCTTTTAAAATGGCCACAGCTTGAAGAGCACCCCAGCAGGACTAAGGCAGACAATCTCCTCCTTCCCCCCTCCGTAGCTATCATATTTGTAGCAGTTCCTCAGACGTGGAGATGACACCAGCCCTCCTGTTCTTACACAGTATTAAACTAACCCTCTTTTGATAAAAGCCTTTGCATGGACAACCTGGGAAAAAGAAAAATATTATGCTGGCTTTAGATTTGTGAGGCCCTTGTACATGGATGGCAAGACTGGCCAGGGCTGTCAGCACAAATGCACGGGCCGAACACACACCTGAGTGCAGGTTGGTGCAGCCATTTTCAGCTGCTTCATCAACTCACAACAGTGTGCCCAGGAGGTGCAGCTGCACGGAGGTTTTCAGGAGGCTCCACGTGTGAAGCTGCTCACAAGTCTTTCACAGCTTATTTAAGGATGGAAAGGTAGAAATGTAAACACAGACTGATGCCGGCCTAGCGCCTGGCTCCAAAAGATTCTCCCCCTGCTCACTGGTTGGCTTCACTCTGCACATGGAACTTCTATGTTCTGCCATGTGGCATTTGGCCTTCAAACCTCAGATCCACTTTTTTTTTCTGCTAACCACGCTTGTCCTAAGTGTCACTTTGGTGCTTCTTTGTTTTGTTTGTTTGTCTCTGTTTTCTGAGCAGGAACCAGTGTACACTTGTCTGGAAGGAGGGAAACTGCAGCTGACCCGTATTCTGAAGCCAGAGCTCATCCTCACAGTTTGCCAAGGCTGCTGAAAGGATGTGGCGAAACATCAACTTTCTCAAAAAAAAAAAATGAGCTAAGCTACTTACAAGTTCACACGGGCACCACTGAACTTGCACTGTGTTTTGCGCATCTCCTGCAAGCTTGTTTTTAAGTAAGCAGAAAGCTTACTTAGGCAGTATTTTTGAACCAAAAGGTACATGTGTTCAAGTACCTAAAAACGCCGGCCCTGCCAACACTGGACTCTCTTTTGCTTTCACGTGCCCACCTTTGGATATCTACCCCTGCACGTACTTCATTCCCAAACGTAAATATTACTTGGAATGGCCAGAGTGGAAAAGAGTGTCCAAATGTTTCAAACCTTGTACATACAGTCAGTCAAAACAGTTTGGGGAGCAGCAGCGCGTATTTCAAACCCCCCCCACGGTGACGCTGTGAGCCAGGGCTCTGCTCAAAGCCATTTGCATTTTTTCTTCTCATCAAACAGGGCTTTTAGTTGCTGGAGCTGTTTCTGGACATCTTCAAACCCCCGTTCTCGCTCGAGTTTGCTGACAATCTGTTAACAATTAGCAAAAAAGAGAATCATCTTTTTTAGCGGTTCTTTTTAGTTGCTGTTTTTTTAAAGCCTGCTTTTCTGCATTCCAACAACTACTGGCAGAAAAAAAGTCCATCTGAATGCCTGCCCATATGTAAACATTCTTTTCTGACTTTAACACTTTATTTTGGTAGTTTTCCTTTCAAGTCATTACGATTACAGGATTTGCAACACTTCTACAAAAGAGCCAAGCAAAAAAAACCCAAAACAAACCCAACACATGTTCATCTCTTGAAGTGTGAGGCAAGGCCAGTGATTTGCAAATGATATTTTATTTCTCTTCCTCTGCCCTGTAAACTGAGGGTGACAAACTGACTCTCTTGCTCTAACTGCCCCACTTGGCACCGGCCCAGGTGATAGGAAGGAGCACTGCTACCTGGAAACACTTTGCTGGCAACTCTACAAAGCAACTGAGGTCTCAGTGAACAGTAAATGAGGTTTAGCAGCTCCCAGTCAAAAAGCCAGAGGAGGGGAGAGCAGAGGGAAGATTTCCCTCTAAGGATGGGGCAAGTTTAGCCAGTACTAGTTCAAGAAAACAAAAATGGGCACTAAGATTAGAATATATTCTGAACTCTTCCTGTGTCAACAGCTGTAATGAGCTTAATAAAGTGTAGTGCCCTTCTGAGTATCATCCCAAGCTGCTTTTAAGAGGCAGAGATTTGCTGCCGAACCCAGATAATTTGAGATGTTATAGATCAGAAGCAGTAAGCCAGCTAACAGGTGACTGAGAGCTGGATGATTACAGCAAGTGCTGATGCTGTGCTGCTGGGGATGAAAGAGGGAAAAATCTGGTTGCTGGGAGACCCAGACAGCCTGCTGGAAGTGGTAAGGAAGCCTTCAGGCAACACACCCTGGCTGGCTCTTATCTGAGTCCCTGCGCAGGCACACGCAGCCTCTGTTAAGGATGCTGAGCAAAATGGAGTGGAGAATCCTATCACGCAAAGCGGAGGGCAGGGATTTTCTTGCAAAGCAGCTCGGAGACAGCCTATGACTAAGAGCTTTCAGTTGAGAAAAGATTCCTTTTGTTGGCAATAGCAGGGACTGGAAGCTATAGCTTCTTTTTTCTTTAAGAGAAATACCACTAGAGCATAGCGTAAGAGGGCTATGATGGGAAAGGAGCAGACACCTCTTGCTGTAAGGCTGAGGGAGCTCTCCTGAGGTGTTTGCACTGACTGTTAAATCTGAGATCCCTGGTGCTACAGTCTAATCTGACTCCTGAATCTCCAGGGAGATGAAGCGCATGCACAGGAGTTGTGACAGGCATTAGCAGATACTCTGCCAACACCATAAAACACGAAGTCTAGACTATATAGGAACTTTCCCAAAACTGCAGGGAGAATTTTATTGCTACTGTCTGTGAAATACAGTGGTGACAGTAAAGCTGCATTTACAAACCTTTGGCCTGTGGCCCTTCTGAGAGGCGGGGACTCCAACTGCGCCGGGGGGCTGCTCTGCTCTGGCCCCACACAGCTCAGCAGGAGAAGCAGCCTTGGCTGCATCACTCAGGGGCAGTCTCCGGAGGAGCAACCCAGCAAGTCACACACCAGGCCAGCCCTTGTTTACTTTGCCAAGCCCAACATTCAAGCCTGAGGTAGCAAGCTAACAGTAAGGGGTTAAGCAGGAATAGCAGATGTTCTTACCTCCTCATAGTATTTCACTATGTATCTGTAGATTTCAATCAAGGCCACTTTCTCATTAAATTCATTTTCATGTTTCTAAAACGAAAACCAGTTCTGGTCAGAGAGTTCTCCTTTTATATAAAGGAAAGCAAATGAAGCTGCCGTTTCTCTACCATACCTTAGATTCCTGAGTTAGAAATTCTTCAACCTCTGAAGTGGTCAATGGCGGCAGATCCCTGATGGCTTTGTAGTACGCTTTCACCTCCTTCTTGTAGAGCGGAATGTCCTTAGCGTAGAGAAGTTTATTTGTTGGTGCTTCCTTAAAAGAAAATATTTTTTTTGGATATTTAACAGCCTTGTCAATTTTCACAGCACAGATTTCCTAGGGTTCCCACCTCCACATAGTTAATTGCATCTAATTGTGTCTGTTCTCTGTGTGACTCATTTCTCTTTGCCGTGGTTATATGCAAGAAATCAAGGTTATGAAATAAAGATGAAGAACAGCCACAGGACCTCAGCAATAGTGCGCTGTGGTTTATGACAGCTGCCGTATAATTGTTTCTATTGGCATCAGGAGTGACGAACATTTGTCTCTTAGACACATTTTTCTTTCTTACTTCCCCTTCATTGCACCCCAGACCTGAAAGATCGTGCAAGCTGAACCAAAGGGCTTGAGGCTGATACCCTGTTCACATACAGGACATAGGATGGGGAATGCTGGGGAGAGTTCCCTGAGATGCCAGGTCCTGTCCTGGCAGAGGTTCCCCTACAACTCTTTGGTCCCTACTACTCCTTCCACTCAGGGCTTTGAGAAGGTGGAGATCTGACTGCCAGGCATGCACAGCCAAGGGGTTTGTTTGGGTTTTTTTTTTCCTCAGGGCTTCACCAACCAGGTCAGCACAGACCTATCAGGCTCTAGGCTCATCCGAGGAAACAGATGCTTGTGTTTGTGGTAGGAGCAAAGCCCCACCTGGAAACCCTGTTTTCAGAATGTAAAAGTGGGGGCTGGTAGTTTCCTGTCACTGCTCTAGTTCAAATTCTGGGGAATAAATGACACAGTCCTGTAGTATCTTGGCACTACTGTTTCCACTGTGTGATGAAATGATCTAGTGTTTGTTTTCTAAGTGGCTAAAGAATGTTTTAAGACAAAGGGCTAAAGATCATGAAGGTAAATGCATTTTAGTAGTAGCAGGCCACAAGATGTTTACTGCATTGCAAACCTTTATCAGGTTATTTATCAGTCCTTTTCAAATGGCTAATGGGAGCTGCTGCATCAACAGTACTTCACAACGGATGTTAAGTGTAGAAACCTAATAGACCATGCTCATTTGCAGCTTTTCCATCAAGTAAGTGATGTGATTAGTTTTAATTCATGACACTTCACTCCTAAAATAAGATAAATAAGCACATCATTCATTATTTACCTTTAATAGATGAGCAGTTGGTTCAGATCATATAGGAAATCAGGCTATTTATATATTTTTGTTTTTTGTTTTTGTTTAAGGCTAAAAAGTCTCTAGCCTGTTTTTCTTGGTAGTATGAGCCTGAACAAATGCTTCCTGCTTTGGTCCAAAGAAAAGAAAAATATCATCAGGAAAAAAAACCCAAAGTATTTCCAATCCCCAGAGTGCTGCACACTGTGCTGAAGAGCTTTTGTATGTAAGATTTCTGGACTTGTTAGTCCAGCAGATAACTTTGTGTACAAAAAGGCAGCAGCTGATACATGTGAAACTTTCAAACTTCAGAGCTCTTTCAAGTATTCTTACAGCTCCCTGTAGCTTACTATGTGTGTTTTCTGCACATTGGTGTATGGCAGACAGAATTTAGACTACTTACCAAATAATGCTAATACTTTCAAGACCTTTGTTTAAAAATTCCTTAAAACTTCATTAAAATCCTACAATATCCACTCTCTTCCACATATTCTATAAGCACACTGCAGAAACTAACTGCAGAGAGGACAAACAGCAGTTAACTATAAATATGGCATCGTAGCTGTTATCGGTCTACTCCAGTGAACTCTTCAAAGTCTCGCGAGATGAGGAAACAACGAATGGAAACCCAGCTTCATCAGGCCACTGACGTTTTGCCCCTGATGTCAGCAGATCCAGGACTCCATTCCCTAAATCATTACGCAGTTGAAAAAGACATTGGTTGATAAGTTAGCCAAAGAGCGGAAGGGCAGCATTACCTTCCCCAGTGTCTGTTCTGCTAGAGAAAAGGCATCCATGAAAGCTTGCGCAATTACAGACAAACAGCCATCTATATGTGAAGTCTTC
Organism: Actenoides lindsayi; assembly: GCA_025331215.1. Lineage (NCBI taxonomy): Eukaryota > Metazoa > Chordata > Aves > Coraciiformes > Alcedinidae > Actenoides > Actenoides lindsayi. Next base: position 48,749 of record WTSP01005949.1, on the reverse strand, counting down.
TTAATATCAAAGACAAACTGGGGATTCTTCAGGATGTTCACCCAGAAGCGAAGAGGAAGACTAGACAAAGAACGAAGAAGAATCTTTAAAATCAACCGCTCAGGCAGCGCAACTGCTTTAAAATGGCAGTTTAATTGCACTGCACTTAAAAAAAAGCAGCACATTTCTAGGCTGCTTATTCATGTTAAAAAGGGGATCAGGGAACAAAGGCTATAGACCAAACATATCAGTCAGTCACCCTTCCAACTTTAAATAGCGCTCTCAACCTACAGAGTTCTGAGCGTGAAGTCAGTACACACACTCAGAAATCCTGGAAGCTGTGGTGGTTTCTATCAGTACCCAATCAATATGCTTCGCAAAGCCAAACCACATCACCCAGACATGCTAAAAATCTTATTCTTCTGACCACAGGGGACTTTGTCCTTCTTTGCAACTACATCTGCAGAAAGCGAGCGCACGTGCTCCTGAGCGTTCTATACGGGCATACCTGTTGGTTTTCCATATATGGACCACATCAGGGTCAGTAATTTTTTTGCTCTCAGCCTGGGCATCCAGAAAGTCAAAGAAATACTTGATGGCGACAGGCGCTTTATTGTTCGGTAAACTCCAAATGCTCCTGAAGAGTTTTTCAACAACTGAATGAATTGCAACCTGAAAAGTAAGAAAACGAACAGTGCTATTATTACACAAGAAAAGAATAGGATTTCTAGCCTCAGAGAGCTAAGTGTGCCCCAAGGTAACCACACACGGAAACTACAATACGCCTGTGGCAAACATCTAGGCCACAGCTTATTGGCAAACAAAAGAGTCAACAACAAAAATGAAACTACAAATACACCATAATGAGCTGCTTTCAAACGTCACATATCCTACTACTTTACCAACAGGAGAATTGTGGTAAGCTTTGTGATAAGTCGTAGGTGGAAGGAATCACTGGTTCCAACAAAGACAACAGCACCCCTATGCATGCTGCTGGCACCGATCCTAGCGGCATTTGGAATCTGTGACTGGAAGTAAGAGGGAGGTGAGCAGAAAAAGTTTAACCAGTTTTCTGGTCTTCACAGTGCCATCTGCGACACATGTTGAACAGATGTGCTCATCCACACGTCACTGCCAAGTGACTGTGGTGCTTGATCTCATTCTAGGATAACAGGGTGGCATACAAAGACCCTAATATTAGAAAGAACTGAAAGCTGGGTACTTCTTATCCAGAAGCTACTTGGCTCACAAAAGCAAGGGCTTGGTTACTGACGGACTCATTGACATCATCAGAGTATTCATAAGTAGAGGCAAACAAAGCAAAACACTGTTTTGTGCTTTTTTTTCCTTCACATCTGTTCCAATCTTCTCTGAAAAAAAGGATTTAAATGTATCCCAGGGCCTTGATGTGCTACTGGCCCATTCATTTCACATGGCAAACTGCAATTGCGTCTGTGCGTGCGTACGTGAGAGAGACAGAGGGAAGGAGAGACATGGCTCGATGCGAGTTCCTTCCCTGCACAGTCAATCATGGGTGGAATTTCACAGTGAAGGGTATCACAGCACTGCTGTTCAGAGCACTATCCTACTTTGGAGAAGAAGATGATTAATTTAAAGCCCTTTAAGAGACTGTTTAAGAGCCTAATCTTTTCTTTTTGTACTTCAGTCTTCCACCACACTACTGGTTTACTCCAGCAGTTCCTAAGGGCTCGTGTTACTTTCCACAGCTAATGAGAAATGATCACTCTTTGCTCTCACTTCAGGTAGTGTCCCAAATTACTTCAGATGCTATCAACAATCTAATTAAGTAATGATTGACGAATTTTTTAAATGCAAGAAGGCCACAATCATGATTCTTACAGGCAGAGCTCTCAGTGTTGTGCAGTGATTAATAATGCTGTTGCAAAGAGTTTTATAATTCTTTTGAGTAAGTCAGAAACAAGACAACGTTACCAGAGGGAGTGAGTAGGGCTTATTCCTAAGGCATGTGCATTGTATAAATTAGGTAATATTATAAATCCCAAGGACCCTGTTTTTGAAATCAATCTAGTTATTTTGGATGCTTAATTTGAGATCCTAAAAGATTATTTCACTTCATGGACAGTATTTTGTGAAACTCAGGCACTGGAAATTTTCCCTAAGATGGGCAAATCCTAGTACAGAGTGAGAAGACTGTTGACTGAAAGCTGTCTCTCCAGAAGTGATTCTTCTGGCTCTATGGGACTCAGTTGCAAAACTCACTTTCTATAAGCCCAATAACTACCTTTTTTCTTTAGCCTGAGAAATAAAGTTGTGCTTACCACAGAGACAGAGCGTCCGAGTAATAGACAATTTTAGAACTCTAGCATTAGAAAACCTGAAATGTGTCTGTCTTTGCATATGGCTATAATCCAGAGTTAGCACGGTGACTTTCATAGGCCAAATTTTTAGTTAACATTTGACATACGTGCATAATTTCTGCTTTAATTTCTGTTTCTGTTATCCCAAACTAGCCAGGCTTAACACCAGCCGGAGCTCCCTCAGAATAAGGCCTTTACAGTTTACCTTGGTCGACAGAAGCTTTGTCAGATACATTTCTTTCACTTTGAATTTTTGCTTTCCTTTGTGACCTGCCCCTTTGACGTCTTTGTTTGCTTCAGAGTCTGGTAAAATCTGTCGCAGAGAGATTAGAGAGATTACACAGATACGAATACAGCGCAGTATGAAATCTACCACTCAACAGCACAATGACAGAACTCACCAAATGACAGTGTTCATCCGAGTAGTCCACATCTAAACAGAAAGAGGAGAGCAAGCAGGCGTTAATGAAACACACGGCTACGAGCTTGTGAATCCTGCTGGGCTCTGGGCTGTGCAGCAGGGTGTACACCAGGATGCTGAGCAGGCAGGCTCAGCATCACGCTTTCCTGCCTGCAGCGTGGGGGAAGCCTCTGCGAAATGCATGGGTTCTGGCTCACCTCCCCACTGCCAACCTGCAGCTCGGACCACTAAGCCAGGGCACCATCATCATCTGCTGCTGCTGGGGTAAGCTGGCAGCAAATGGCAGCTCCTCTGAAAGGAGGACAACAGACAGCAGATGAGATGGCTGCATTGGTCTAGTCTGTAAGAGTACCCAGTGCAGCTGGGCTGAGGTCAGGCTTGCAAGCCATGGCTGAGAACAGACAACCCTGTTCTTGCTGAGGGAGAAAGCAATGCTGCCTCAGTGGCATGCACCTCAGGGACACATCTCTCCTAACCGCAGATGACCACTGTGAGGTCAATCCCATGCTAGGAGTGCCTGTCTCTCCCCAGGGGCTATAGGAAGTACACGTCCCCCCCCACCCACCAGGTGGGCTGGAGCAACCTGCATCACAGGGGGAGGTGAGATGAACTGACCCCTTTTAAGCACCCTTAAACTCCTGACCTGCTGTTGAGACAGCGGAGTCAAAGCTGTCAGAAACGTAGTCAAGAGAATACGGAAAATTCCCAGACTGTGTTTTTCTGTCACGCCTGTCTCTGGATAGCTGCACCACTATGTTCATGATGCACAACACTGGGCACCTGAGCAGGGCATGTTCCCTGGGTTGGTCTCACCAGTCAGCACGTAGTGTCACCTGGGCCTCCCTGCCCTTCTTGCCTGCCTATGAGTCTGTAACATTAAGCATTCATTTGTCGAGGACTCCAAGTCCTTGGGTCCTTCTTTCCTTTGCCTTCTTCCCTCCTCCTAGGCCCACTGTGCCTGCCAGAGGCCCAAAGCCAGGGTAACGTGGCTTTTCATTTGGCTCAGCTATATCAAAGTGCCAATTTCTCTAACCTCCTATTGACCAAGATACAAACTGTCATAGCTCAGCCCTCTCCATTCCCAGCCCGCTCTCCACAAAAGACAAAATAGGTTGCAGCAGTTCCTTTGTTACCTGATCGAGTATTTGCCTTCTTTTTAAAGACTTTTATGGTTGCTCCATTTGAAATCTGAAAGCGAAAAGAAACATATCATGCTGAAACAAAAGCAAAGTTTCATTTCCTCTGTCCTTAAGTCGGTGGCAGTGCAGGAGCATGCTAGCCCATGTTGTTCTCACCATGGTGTGTACAGCTCTCAGCAGGCAGGCAGGGCTGGGCTTTCAGGCACAGGCAGCAGCCACAGTTTGCCAGCCTTACCTGGCAAGGTGGAAAAACAGTTCTTATGACAAACTGGCCTTTAAGACCTTTCTCTTTATTTGATTTTTCCGGTTTAGCCCCTGTTTGGACATTTTCATGTACTGCTTTGTGCTGTTTCTTGCACTACAGATGGCCCAGGTTGAATCCTCTTGCTCCAGTGCCATCTTCCAGGAAGGTGCATCAGGAAGGGGAACACAAGGTTGACTGATCTTCTCAACCTTTTCTGCCATCTCAGTCCATTCCTCTCATGCCCTGTGGAGGGGCCATGTTGAGGGTCTAGCCTGGTGCCTCCAAGAACTATTTTCAAACTGAGCAAAATATTTACACCTCATGGACCATATGGTCAAGATCTGTATCTAGCTACCTTGGGGTTTCTAGGAAAAATCTACCCCCCTCCTTCCCTGAATTTATAGTGCTGCCAGGATGGTAACTATTATCTTTAAAAGAAACTGGCAACTCACGCTTTTATTGTCAAAGAGTAACTTAAAAACAGCTCCCACTGAGAACTACACCACTGCTCTGCTGTCAAATGTTGGGTCTTGCCAAGTGCTAGTGCACTTCCCTCTGTAATTACAAAAACAACTGGCCAGTTCTAGTAAGGGATCTCTGCCAAAATAATCTAAGTGTTTTTTAAACCTTGGCAGCCAGCCTGGCGTGAGAAACCAGTTTAAACATTAAGATACTTTATCAAAAGCTGTGTCTTGCGCCAAAGAAATCTGCACTTACACTTGCTCCTGGAAAGTAAATGTAATCTATTTCATAAACTGGAGTTTTTTTGCAGGGTTTCCATTTATCATACAGTGTTTCAGAGCTCTTTCAGATAACAGAGAGCACTTTAAAACCATACTAAACCTGGGAATACGCTCTAAGGCTAGCTTGTGAGCTGACACAAACACCCAGAGAGTTCTCCTGCTTGGCCCTGACGATGGGTAAACAGGAACAGGGCTATCCATCAGCTTACCCCCTCCCAGAGCAGCGTGGGCAATGTGCTGCCTCCACTCCTGCTCCAAGAAACAGGAGAGCAGATCAATGCTGAAATCTATTGGCTCCTGTCCTGAGGGAGACAGGCAGAGCTCAGAGGGAGAACAGTGCTTCCCTCCAGGAACCAGTGGCACTGGTGCACTGCAGCCATGATCCAAGCCCCCACTTCAAGTTTGATTTCTGGGACAAATGAGAGTTTTAGCATTGAGTGGCATATGCTGTCCCTTCTTCATCATTACTGCAGCAGCCATACTTGCTGTTTCTTTCAGTGTGATCCAATTAAAAAAACAAAAAACAAAACAAAAAAAAACCCAAAAAAACCCCACCTTCTTTTTGTGTCCTGCTGCCTAAATCACTTTTACTGGTGGGCTGCTCCCATGGGCACCTCAAATTATCTTTATTTTGTCAGGTGGGGGACATATGGGGAAGGGGAGATCTGTTCAGATCCACACAACATAGAGCATAGAGTACAGCTACTTTGCAAAACAGAACATGTAGCAGTGTGGCTCTACGCTTCTTCCTTGTTCTCCAGGCCGCTTGTTCTCCCTGCAATCCAGTTTTTGTCAGGGAGCTCCCCGGATCACGCACAGAGATTTGGTCTCTGGAGCATACAATGGTATTCCAGGTCTCCTGGAATATACAATGCTGCTACAGGTTGAGAAATCGGAGATCTGTGACCAGACAGAAGATCTGAAAGCAGTTCTCTAGTTCTCTTCTTGCATGGGAAATAAGACATCGTGATAATCAGCAACTTTCTTGTCCAGGCTTGTGGTTATTCTCATGCACAGACCTCACAAACAATCACATCAATAACCCTACTAAGAGCAAAAAATTAGAGCAAAAGGAGCACACAAGTCAGAGACACAGGAAAGTCTAGTAAGGCTACAGTGGATTCTTTTCCTGTCAGAAACACCATACAAAAATGGAAACAACCCCTACTTGTGCATTTAAAAAATCAGTGTAGAAAGCAAGTCTGCTTTTTCAAGAGTGACTGGTGATTCTGAGACTTCTGTAACACAACTGTCATGCCCCACTATCTTAAAAAGATTTAACGGTACTTTCCAGTTTCAAAAATCCGATTACTTTCTGGCATTTAAGGCTGGCAAACAAAAGTAAAAATTCAGGCTTGCCACTAAGCACTGTTGACGTGCAAGTTAGAATTCTGCAGGCAACATTACAACCCTCACACTGTGGTTGCAATGTTCCTTTTTCTTGCTAGACACCTTTGTATTCCTTTCTGCATTAATATACATACAAGAAAATCAACTAGATATGCTAATGGCTGATACTTGCCACTAAGCTTCTGCCTAAAACATACATTATTTTGTCAGTGAACTAAAATATCTAACAGAGATACCCAACACAATTTCCATAAGGCAGCTGCTAACCTATAATTAGTGTAGCTACAGATTTGCAAAATCAACCGAATCTCCAACCTATCTTGCATCTGCCTGCAGAAACCTCAGACAAAAACAAGGGCTGGGACAAAGATGCCCAGGGACAACGGTGACCAACTGAAGCAGACTCATTTGCCATGAGGTATGGCACTCATGAGCCACGGCATGCTATGAGCTCAGGACATGTAAAAAGCTGCCGGATAAAATCAGGGAGCACTTGCAATAGCTGCCTGTGGTAAAGAGGGTGGGTACTATCACATTAAAGTTCAAATATCTAATCAGGTTCAGATCTATGTTGACTTTTGCGGCACAGACTCTGACTGCAACACTGCAATGTCCTAATTTGTACAGATCTTTACAAGTGGAGTGGAGGAACTCGCACGTTCATCTACAGACAAGACTCAAGAGAAGCACAGGGAAAGCTCTAAGACACTGGATGGTGACTCAGGACATCTGGGTTCGCTGCTGCCTCCCTCGGAGGAAAGGAGGGCAACAGATGCCTACAGAAATCTGTGAAGTGACTCCAAATGAGCTTGCTCCAGATCTGAGCAGCCTTGAGCTCTGACCAAGCTACAAAAGAGCCCTGCTAAGAGTCCTTGTTCCTCTCTGTGGATGGCAATAAATCGCTCAGGCAGATAGCAACGTGTCCAGGGCTGGCTCCACGTTATGCGGCACAGCCCTATGCTCATCAGCAAAACTTCTAAATAAATAAAAATTGATTAGCATGTTAAGAGCCAGACTTTCAAATTCAACGAGGCATGAAGAAAGCTCACTAAAAGCACTCAGCATACTAATCTCATTTCCAAAATCTATCTGTAAGCATCAAAATGGGAGCCACCATATCACTCCAGGCCAATCGTCTGTTGCACATTTTACCCCAGCATCTCACCCTCTATTTTGACCAGTGTCAGTGAAAGCTCCTTAGACAGGCAATGCTGCTTGCTATGCTTTTGCAATGTGCTACACCCAGAAGGGCTCTGCCACCAGTTGTAGCACCGTGTGTTTTTCCAGTGATGGACAGATCAAGGCACTGTTCAAAATTACTGGTTTAGAGGTGCAACTGGAAGCAGAGGGGGAAACTCACAGTGCTAGTGGCAACAGTAGATGAATGCAGAAACAGAAAGAAAGAGGGATGGAGATTGGCACAAGAGGTCCCAAGAGAAGAGCGAGAAAACTCATCAGTCCCTTTTATTCTGCCTCTCAATGAGCTTTCACAAGTATCACTACTGCCTGTTCAGACAGTCAAAATATGAGGTGGGAAGAGGTAAACAACTGCTCATGGTGCAACAAAAACTCAGCAGCAGAGATGAGAAAAGACTCAAGACAATGTCCATAGCTGGAAATCGAATGCTGTTTTAACAGAAATGCTCAACAGACGCAACAATTTACCTGGTCTGCTTGAACCAAGCAACCCTGCAACAAGCAAACCTCTGAAAAGTAACAGAAAACATATGACTCATTGGCAAGGAAGTTGTGTGTCACACGTTTCTTTCCTTCTGTTGATTATGCTCATCTATCTCTTCAAGATTTTGATCAATCAAGATACTTCTGTGCAGACAACATCTGGGAGTTGGGGAGAAAACGCTTTTCAATTCCCTGGTATGGCTTCTGTGCTTACCTCATAATGACCGATGGTATTTAGCTTCCTTATCCCATCCTCCATCACCTCTGAGGAACCATCGATATCTAACAATTCTCTTTGCTGCTCCTCAGACACAAGTTCTGCAGTATGACAGCAACAGAAAACAATTACACCCCAATGGCATTCTCACTGTTTGTAAAGAAACCCAACATCTAATTATTTTGGACTGGTGGCTCTCAACTGAGCTCTTTCTCTCTGTCCTTGTGCTAGGTCACACGAGTCTGGTTTTGCACTCCCACAGTAGAGATTCCTTTTCTGGGGTGACAGCCTGGGTGGCTTCCATTACTGGATACTGGTGCTTCACTTTGTGTTGGTCAAGGAAGAGTTTTGGGAGGTGCTTTCATCTCATCTGGTTATTCTGTTGCACAAGCGTGCCCTGGTGTTATGGCCATGTTGGGACTGAAGGAAAGGTTTTGCAAGCTGCTTCTAAGAGATCACTAAGATGAGCTGTATTGTGAAGGGTGCTCGGGCACTGGTGGTGGATATAAACACATCAAATTATCATCCTTTGCTGACATAGCATCTAACAAGGTGAGGAAATATAAACATTTTAGGGAGGTGACAAATGCCAACAATGCAGAGTTTGTTAGATTTCCTATTGGAGTTCATGGGAAGTGGTACAGTGGAAACTTCAGGCTTTTATCTGACCTTGGGCTCTTGAAAACCCAAAAAGAAAAGGTGGTTTGACTCCTCTGCTGAAAAGGCCTCATTTACAGCTGTAGATATTGTATGTATCTTTGTGAGTCACATGCAAACTATTATATAAACCTAATCTGACAGTAAATAAAACTATATTTGTGGGTTTTCCAGATCAAGGGAAATATAGGCCTGCTGGAAGGAAGGGTGGAAGGATAGTAAGTAGGGACTAAAGTGCTTGGTGATCATGACATGTCATCTTACCCACTGACAAAATTTATCAACTGGCTGTACTGTGGGTGGGCCACCTTACTCAACCCAGAAAAGGAACATACAAATTATACGTGATCAACGGATAACACGTTTTTGTTAACTGCATGCTGAAGCTCTTGCAGAATCGAAGCAGTTCTAGTTCCAGCGTTCTAACTGGTAGCACAAATCATCTTGTGTTTCCCTAGAAATTCCTTACAAAAGCTATGTTCTGCCTAACCACTAAAAAAAATTAAATCAAAGTCAAAGGTAGGAATTCCTAACAAGAAACCTCCACAGACAGACCAGAGAACTCCATGTAAATGTAACACAGGAACACTCTTACCAAGACCAATTTCATCCAGCTGAAGACCATAGAGAAAGCCATTCTTGTTAAGGAAAGCCTGAAGGCTCTTCTCCTTGGCTTGGCCAATAGTGTCACAGTCCAGAACATTAACTTGGATAGTTTGACTGGCATCTCCACTCTCATTTTCTGGGATTTTTTCAAAGATAATATTCACTGTCTGAGGAGAGAAACACATGTTATTCTGACTTACAGGGAACACCTGGCATGTAAAACCCACACACTCCTAACAGCAGACCTGAGAGAATTTTCAGCCTATTTATTATTACAGCTATTTCAGACAAAGATTATTTGAAAGAATTACACAATGAAGCATCTAGAATTCATCATGTCCAAAGAATCAAATACATGTAGCTATATATTTCCAAAAGAGTCTTTTCTGTTTTGCTTTTGTGGAAATCTATTTCAATGAATTACAAAAAAAAAAAAAAAAAAAAGACAAGAGACCAGAAAAAATTACAATCCATGTGTTAAAAAGAGCAGATCTTTTATTTAAAATGAATGCCTTAAAAGCAGAACTGTAAGTGACTAGAGATCTGATAAGGTTGCTAAGTAAGTCGTCATGGTAAGCATGATTGATTTTGAGTGGGTAGGAAGCAGTGTTAAAATGCATATTTACATCAGCAGATTACGCTGAGTGCCTTATATGATTCAAAAAAGTACACCTCCCCTGGAGACATCAGTGTCTGTCTGCATACAGTTATGTCTCCAGAGGCAGCAGAGACAGGGCTACTGCAGAAGCACTGGAAAGGGAAGGCTGGACTCAAAGTGGCCCAGATCTGCACAGAATAGTGTGATTTATTATTCTAGGTCCAACATCCACACAACCAATTGGCAGGGACAACCTCTTTTCACTTGTGCATTGTGATAGAACAAGAGGCAACGGACTCAAGTTCGAGTACAGGAAGTTCCACCTCAACATGAGGAAGAACTTCTTTACTGTAAGAGTTGTAGAGCATTGGAATAGACTCCC